>PVKH010045866.1:0-10455 GCA_004027955.1 Chaetophractus vellerosus
GAATTTTAAGGCTCTGAAGCACCTCAAAGATCATCTGCTCCATGTCCCTTGCTATGCAGATGTTCTGCAGATGAGAAAGTGACTTGCCCAAATCACATGACAAGTTAGTGTCAGAGCCAGAATTAGAACTCAGGTCTCCTGACTTGTTCCCCAGTCCTCCTACTTCCTCACAGCTGAGTAACTCTTTTAAACCACTCAGAAACAGTATATATATCCATTTACGTGAAAGCCCAAAATCCAGAATGTGATGTATTAGTAAGAATGGCACAAAGAATCAGGTACTCCTCTCTAACCTGGCTCAGCCATCATGATCAGCCTGGAAAGCAATACATCTTTGCACCTCAGTTACCCAACTACAAAACAAACCGAAATCCTTGCTCAGAATGATCATTAGAAATCCCACATCTGGTATATTCAGACCCCACACAACAGGTGTGACAATCGACAAAATGCCAAATGCCAAAGGCTTTGGTCCTCTCCATTAAAATCCCAAAAGGCCAGCGCTGTATAAAAGAGGCCTTTGAAAAGTTACTCACACCAGAGGATGTGAATTTGCCAAGAGAAAATCACAGCCCACTCAGTTCCTTGCCTACACAGAGGTTCACAAAGAAATGGGCACAAGGAAACTAAGCACATAGCCGTTTTGACTACTTATTCTAAACTGGAGAGATGCAGGGTAGGTGTAGGTAAATCCAACAAAGATCATCCTAGGAGAAAAAGGGAAGCAAAAGAAAAAAAGATGAAACTGTGAAAAGAACACAGGTGAATCCTAATTTTTCAGAGTTGAGACTCTAGGGAGTAAAGAGACTTATTTAAATGACCCAAAGACACAGAACCAGAAGAACTGATATGAAGCTGGGGAGAAGCTAAATGAAGAAGAACAAATGTTCTCTGGGGAAAGGTACAATGGATTATGAACTAATGTGATCCTGCACTCATTGCTATATTTACACACCAGCTTTCATCGCAGAGCTCAAAGGACTTGACTCACATCTCGAATGTGCTAATGAAGTTCCCCTGTGTGCAAATGGAGCAGGTATTGTAATTTTCTTTTCACAAATGGGAAAACAGTTCCAAAGGGGGCCCGGTACCGTAGGGAAAGTGAGCCAAGCTACTGCCTCCCATACTGGCGCGATATTCACCGGGTCCCACCACACCGGCAGCAGTAGTAAAAATAATAGCTTGTGACTCCTCGCTCCATTACAGACATTGTGCACTAACAACTTTGCTGGCATTTTCTCATTTAATCCTCCTGACAACCCAAGGAGGCAGATAAAATTAGTATCCCTATTTCACAGCGGACAAAACCGAGGCATAAAAAGGTTAAGATACCTGCCCGGGCACTCGGCTGGTGAGTGAAGGATTTCGACCCGGCAGCCTCAGTTTCGGCTGAGTATGGGAAGGGGTCATGACCCAGTGATTCCCGCCACGGGGGCTTTCCCGGGTTCTCCAGCTGTGTCACAGGGGTGCCCCCATTCTGCTGTCTCCCCGGCTCAAGACGCAAAGCCGGGTCCGCCCCCTCCTCAGCCGCGAGGAACCCCGGGGGAGGAACCCTGAGGGGGCGCGGCCTCTTCCCCGAGGCTGGAGGGGCCTCCTCGGCCTCAGCCCTGCGGACAACGGAGGCCGGAGCGGCGGGAGGTACCTGGGGGCTGTCCTGCAACGCCTCCTCCAGAAGGAGCTTATCCACCGCGGGCATGGTGTCGCGCGGCCGGGCCGAAGGGCGGACGGGAAGACCGAGGGCGGGAGGCGCGGTCGCCGAAGGAGCTCTGGACTCAGGCGACAGGACCGACGCTCCGAGCTCGCGACGGCCCCGCGCGCGCCCACACCCCGCCAGCGTCCGCAGCCGCCGCCCGCCCCCCGGGTCCTCCTCCCAGCCCAGCCCAGCCCAGCCCTCAGCTGGGCTGGATCAACAGGAAGTGTGGCAGGCACCGGCCGGGACAACGGAAGTGTGGCTGCCCCGCTTCCGCCCGCACCCGACGGCTCGCGGGAGCCTGCAGACCCTAAGCGCTTGCTGGCTGTTCAGTGGACCCGAGGGGTGTTAGAATTCCGCAGTTGAAGGGCTCTCCATCCCTGTGCGGGTGAATGCGTTCCAACCCCAAGGAGCGTGAAAAAAGAAGGTTTTATCTATGTGTGGCAACCCAGAAAGCCTTTTGAATCGGAGATAGGAGCAAATAGATTTTGCTTTTGTCACTCTCGCACTTTTTTGTATGTTTATTTTCTCTTTTTGTTCACGCTTTTTAAAATACAAGGAGTCGTTTTTCTCCATCAATCTCAATGCCCCCTGAAATAGCTCTGAGTAGAAGGTACCTTGTTCTAGGAAAAACTGGTTAACTGAATTATCTGGGATATTCAGAAGTAGCCGTGTTGGAAACCACAGCTCTTTGGTTTGGGCAATATAATTAGGTCTCATCGTCATAGTTTGTTATGTTTTGTCATTTGGGGAAATTTCATAATCAAATGTTTAGGATTGGAAGGGATAGATAATCTAGTCCAGTGCTGTCATTTAGAGAGAAGGAAATGGTAACAAAATCAACAGGAAAGATGTAATAAAATTATAGATTTCCTTTATTCTGTAGAAACACCTAGATAATAAGGCACAATCTGAATTGGAGACATTTCTGGAAATCTGATCACCTGCTGCCTTATCCACTTGAAAACCCACGGCCATTATTCTCTGTCTCCTCTGGCCATTGCCAACCTGTCTTGAGCAATTTTATGACTTTCCTGGGAACCGTCTAATGTCCTTTTTCCCCACCATATTCTTTCTTCCCCTTAGGTGGAATAGTAGTCATGCCATGTTTCTTTCTTTTCCTCTGTTTTCTACCAAATACTATTCAGTTAATTGCACTTAATACAATTTCCCAGACTCTGTCCTGACTGATATCCTCTACATCAAGGCCAAACTCAAGTTCTTCCTTTCCACTGCCTTGCCTCAATGATCACTCCCTCCTTTGAACAGCTAGTGCATTGATTGTCATCCAACATGTCTTACCGCATAGTACTTTTTCTTTCTATGGACAGGTCTTATACCTCTGTAGATAGTGAGCCCCTCAAGCATGTAGGGTGTTGTCTTCCTTTTACTCTGAATACTACGGGCACACAATAACAAATAAATATTTGCTGTTTATGACACGCTCATCTCTTCCAATTCTTTTCCAATAACTTAAGAAAAATTTCCTCATCCTTTCCTCTTGCTTTGTTTCTACCCTTCCATCCAACTGTGAGCCAAAATGTAACAGTTACTGATGGCCTACCAGGCAAACAATAATGATGCTGCTGATTGTAAGACTAGTACAAGGATACAATTGTACCAAAGGATTTAAATGCAGACATTTGAATTGGAAAATAGACATACAAAGGAGGCAATACATCTAGAACCCTTGAAAGATCTCAAGAGTTCCTTTGGGGGTCACCATGACATTTTTCATGTGCCAACTCATGTGCTTCTAATTAAACTTACTTATAACAGCATTCAAAATTGTTTAAACTGTGTTCTTACACAACGCCATTACTTTTCTGAATTTTATTGCTACATTATGGGCTAAATAGCCTTACTGGGATTTCTTGGCACTTAAGTACCATTTATAACATTGTTTCTACAGGAAAATGCATCCCCAACTTAAAACAACTGCGGTTGCAAAACCAACTCTGGGAATACAAAACATTTGTAAATTAATTTCATTCATTAATTCAATCATTCATTCATTTAATAAATTTCATAGATTGCTCAATGTTAAGCACTGGGTCTCCCACTTATTTTGCTTTGTCTTTTTTATGGCTCTCCTTTAAATTCTAAAGCCAAATGTCCTCTTTTTCAAAAGCTCATTCTATGAGAAACTATGTATGAGGGATTTTTATGCAATGAATATGAAAATTTTTAAAATGCTTCATTAAAAAAAATCTGTCCCTATTAAGCTATTGTGAAGGTGGGTTTCAAACATCTGAAATCCCCAGAGAGCTGCAATGGTGGTGACAGGAAGTAGAGAGATGGGCAGTCCAAGAGTTACCATTGTTCTCTCAGAAGAGGATGAACTCTATGGAGCAGTAGTAATTATTTACCCATTGAAGAATGACTGGGAAAAAGGACACAGTGAGAAACAAACAGGTAGCCAGGAGGACCGATCAGAGAAGGCCTGGGGCTTCAAAAATGAGAGATAAAAGTAGGCAGGAGGAAGGCACAGGTTTTGAGATACTTAGCAAACTGCTAGTACAGCACACACGTTGGAGTTCTTTCCTCTGCCTGCAATGCCCTTACTCTTGCTTCTCTGCCTGGCAAACCCAACCACAACCCTCAGCTTAATGCGACTTTCTTTGTGAAGTCTTCCCTCATTCCTGTCCCTCTAAGCAAAATAAATATTCCTTTCTTCCCATATGCTTCCATAGCACTTGGCTAGATGGTTCTAGAATAACACCTCTATTTGCTCCCACCCCCAAACTTCTAGCTAGAGAGTGAGCAGGAACTTTATCTTATTTATTCCTGTAATGATAGTGCCTAACACATTACCTAGCACAAAAGCAATTGCTTAGGAAATGCTTTTTAAAATATAATGCATGTTATTATAATTTATACATGATTATTACTTTAGAATTTAAAAAGTGCTTCCATAAATACCATTTCATTTGATACTATCATACTGTAAGTTTTTTCAATCACTCATTCATTCATTATTGAACCCCTACTATGTGCTGGGCTGTCCTCTGAAGCTGAGGATACAGAAGTGAAGCAAACTGAAGTCCTTGATCTCATGGAGCTCCTACTCTGAAAGGAGAGATAACCATGAACAGACAGGAATTGAGATGCATATGATAACAGTGTTAAATGCTAGGAGGAAAAAATAACTGGGACTATGGAGCAGATGTGGCTCAAATGGTTGGGCATCCGTCTCCCATATGGAGGGACCTGGGTTTGTTCCCCAGGACCTTGTGGTAAAATAAAGAAAAAAATATAGAAGGCTCAAGGGCATGCCAGGCCCCGCGAAGCCACGCAACAAGATGATGATGTAACAGGAGAGTGACATATAACAGGAGAGTGACACAAGGGACAGCCAAGACGAGACACACTGAAAAGCCAGGAAACGAGGTGGTGCAGGTGGTAGAACGCCTCTTTCCCACATCGGAGGTTCCCAGGATCGTATCCTGGTGAAGACAGGAGAAAATTGAGAAGAGAGGGCAGGAAACAGACACAGAGAATTGCCCAGTGAATGGACACAAAAACAGCAAAACCGGGGGGGGGGGGTTAAAATTGGACCAAAGTAAATAAATAAATAAATCTTTAAAAAAAATAACTGGGATGAGAGGTCAATGGGAAGTGGGAAGGATTCTTTAAGGGGATCAATATTTGAGCTTAGAATTGAATGAAGTCAATGAGCAAGTCATGTCGTAAAGGTTCTGAGTCAGGGAAAAATGGGAGGAGATAAGGTTGATGAGTAGCAAGCTCCAGATCACTGAAGACCTTGAGTCCATGGTAAGAATTGTGGACTTTGTTCTAAGCATGGTGGGAAGCCATTCTAAATATAAGCAGCTGAGTGGCCACATCTGAGTCACATTTTTAAAGAATCTCTCTGGATTCTGAGAAGGCTATTGCAATAATTCAGACGCGCACACACTCAAAAAGTGATATCTAGATCTATGGCAGTGGTGGAAATGGTGAGAAGTCATTGAAATCTGGATATATTTTCAAAGTTGACCTGACAGAACACACTGGATAAAGGGTGTGAGACAAAGAGAGGAATTAAGTAGGTAAATGGTCCGGTGATTCGCTGAGGTGGGAAACATTGGGGGTGGAGTGGGTTGGTAGTGGTGGCATCAATCATTCTGTTTGGGTCATTGCATTTGAGATGCCTTTAAGACATCGAAGTGAACATGTGATGTGGGTATTTGAATATACTACTTGGAGTTTAGGTGAGAGAGTGGACTTAAAGATATAACTTCGTAAGTTCACCAGCATGTAGGTGATATTTAAAGCCATGCCAGCCTATGAGATTTCTTAGGGACTGAGTAGAGACAAGAAAGAAAAGAGCTTGGAGGGATGAGCCCCAAACACGCTCTGGCAGCTAAGAAGGTAGGAGAACACAAGGAGACAATACCTCTCTAGAAGTCAAGCTAGTAAGATCAGAGACAAAACCATCCTAAAAGCCAGCTGGGGAAAGTGTCTCAAAGAGGATTGACCCATATGTCAAATGCAGCTGAGAGATCAAGAAAGAGTAAGAACAGGGAATTGACATGTGGATTTGCTGGTGACCTTGATAAGAGACCTCAACAAGAACATTTTCGTTTTAAAGCGAGATGAAGAGTGTTCAAGAGCAATGGTGGGAAGAAGTATAGGGAGCAAATAAAGACTGTTCTTTCAAAGAGCTTTGCAATTAAGGAGACATCAGAGAAAGGGAAAACTAATGCAGGGGCTGGTAAACAAGGGAGATTTTAAAATTTTGATCACTTGTTTTAAACTAGAAGAAGTTGCAGATTCTGAGCAAGTTATTTAACCTTTCTGAGTCTGAATTTACTTCTCTATGACATGGGAATGCTAACATCTATCACATGCTGTTGCCATAGACACTTATCTATGTACTCTGTAATAATCAGGACTCTTGGTTAATTATGACAAACACCTAACTTTAATTGATTTACAGACAACAAAAAGGATGGAAAGAGTGTGAGATGGAAGGCTGGTCTTCTTAGCTACTGGTCTACTGATGAGAATGATCCAGTAGAGCAAGAAAAAATTGAAGATACAGGGGAGGGAAGGGACAGCAGGAACGTCCTTGAATAGGCCGTAGAGCAAAGGATCCAAATCACAAGTGATGGGATGGCTGTAGACAGAAGCACACTCTGTGCATTCAGAGTGATACATGTGAGAGTAGGTTGGTAGATTAAATGGGAGGAGATGAAGTCTTTTTCCAAAAGTAAAATAAGAAGCAAGTTCATCACCTCGAAGCATCTGTGTGGAGAAGATATTGGAGGTTTGAGGAAAGAGAAGAGAATATGAAATAGTTATCTTGGAAGATGGGAAGTTGAAGCACAAGAATCATTATCCTTATTTTACAGTTGCAGAGACTAAGGCTCAAACAAATGACGTGACGGAGCCAAGGTTCCAGGCGTCAGGACTATGCCATGGCACCGCAGAGAGAAGAAGGACGCCTGCTCAGTGGGAAGCCTATGGCTGTGTAACCCTAGGACTCCTCCCCATCTCACCCTTCCAGGTTCCTGCATCTTGTCTGACCCACACCAAATGTTTAAATGATTGTTGAATGAATCACTGTTTGTTTTCTCCACCTCAGACACTTGGGACATCATGCCATATTTCACTGGCTGTCCTTTTGTGTACTTTGCCTCCCTATAGCCAATCCCTGGGAGCTAAGAGAGGAAAGGGAAAGCCCCCAAGACACCAAGGAAGTGATCCTTCAGGTCTGGGAGGCCAACATGGAAAACAGTGAAAGAAGGAAATATTCATCCTTCCAATGGTCTTCAGATTTCCCCCAGGATACAAATTTGGCCATGTTTCTCTAAAGTCAAAACCCTTTGGCCTCTACATTTTATGCATGCTTTTTTTTTCCTGTAAACCTACAACTTCTCTAATAAAAATGAAAATTTTAAAAACCCTTTGGTGATAATTCCAATCAGAACGATAATGATAATAATAGCAAGCACACTTATTGAGCTCTTCCATGTGCCAGGCACTGTATTAGTTATCTTACCAGCACTATCTCACCTGTATAATCTCTTCATTGCTTGTTTGCTATTATTATCCTCATTTTAAAGGTGAGGAAACTGAGGACTAGGAGGCTTGACGAACTTGCCTGAGATCCAGTTAGCTAATTTCAGAGGTGGGATTCAAACCTTGGCAGCCTGGCTCCTGAGCTCCCCAAGCTCCCCTTTGCCTGCAGTATAACATCTGTGAATTCCTCAGCAGGACACAGCCCCTCCAGATCCAGCCCCTGATTGCCCCGCTGATACCATCTCCTGCCATAGCAGGAGACACCTGCCATTACAAAGTGAATTGTAGCCCTTGCAAATAAACTGTTTCAAATGCCTGTGTCTTTGCAGAGATTACTCTTCTCAGCCCTGAATGCCCTTCTCCCCACAAGGCACTTAACAAATTCATCTTATATCACTTCTGCTGTCAATTAAATGCAATGAATACATATTTTAAGCGTGCACTTTGTTCCAAGCACCAAACTAGACACTGGAGAGTCAATAATGTAAAGGAGACAAGAGCTTTCTGCCTCCAGTGGCGTTTACTGCCTAACGATGACAGGCAGTTAAAGAGATGAGTGTTCAGGTAGGGGATACACGTGATGCAATAGGAGCCCAAGGTAGAGGAGTCCAAGGTGAAGGTCAGCTTTTCTGGGTATCAGGGCAGAGTGTGTAGGAGAAAAGTGGCTACCACCTGTCAGTCAGTCTTGTTTGTAGGTGTCGCCTTGTTTTTTAAGTTTATGGGCCTGTCTGCTGCTAAGGATGAGTCATTCCTGCAAGTAAAATAAATATTAGTATGTTTGCATGTGTAGTATACTTTATCTAAATCCTTTGAATGGTGTTCCAAGATAGAACAAATTTTAGAAGAAAAATGCATTCTTAAATTGAAAATTTGATGCAAATTTCTGTGTAGTACTGTTAACATTCCAAAGAGACTCCTTACTTTTAATACCTCAAAATCATGTTCATGGGCATTTCCCTGGGTTTCATTATTCGTCATAAGTGGCAGGTCTGGAAATACTACGAAACTTAATATTTCCTATTTATGAAGCCATTTTTAGAAATCTATAAAAATGAGTAATGGGTATATAATATTGGAAGTATTTTAAGAATAGCTTATGATTTTGAGAATTCCTGAGATTTCCCAGGAATTCCAATTTCTTGTTCCCAAACCCCAAAGATTAATACTTGTTGGGAATTTGAAATCACTAATAGGGGCTGTAGGGCAAAAATAAACCTTCTTTAAGTTGCTTTAGGTCGATTTCATCTGTCTTTCCTCTGTCGCCTGTTGGACTTACACATGCTCTTATTCACACTTACGTCACTGTCTTATTTGCATGCCCAGCTCTCCTGCCTAAACGGCAGGGTTCATGTCTCATGCATCTTGAATTCTTTACTGCCACTTTCAGGGCCTGGACCTTAATGGCTTTCAGTAGAAATTTGCTGGATTGGTAGCACAATATCCTAAATGTAATTAATGTTACTGAAATGGTTAAAATGACAAATTTTATGTTATAAATCTCACCACAATAAAACAGTAAGAAAGAAAAATTTGCTGAGTGAGTGAAGAAATTCAGTTACTGCATCAGTTAGGATAAGTTTGGCTGTAACTAATAAGCAAATAGTCCAGGGCTAGCGAGGCTCTCCATGGTGTCAGGCACAGACTTCTATCCTGTGCTCTACCAGGCATAGCTACTTTCCCAAAATCACTCCGTAGCCCAGACAACTGCCTCACCTCCTCATTGTCGGCCTTCTAACCAGCAGGTTGAAGAAAGCAGCAGAGAAGGACATGTCTTCCCAGAACTTACTCAGAACACTTCTGCTACATCCCATAAGCCAACACTTAGTCACATGGCTGCACACAGCTACCAGGGAGACCGAGAAATTGGTCTTTTTCCAGGCTCAGCATGCCCAGCTAAAATTCAAAGGATTTCTCTGGAGACTGTTGATGGGGGTGTAAAATGGTACAGCGCCTGGGGAAAACAGTTTGTGAGTTCCTCAGAAAAGTTAAACTTCGAGTTACCATATGACCCGGCAATTCTACTTCTAGGTATATGCCCAAGGGAAATGAAAATACATGTTCATGCAAAAACTTGTGCGTGAATGGTCACAGCAGCATTGTTCATAACAGCCCCACAGTGGGAACAACCCAGTCATCGATTGACAAGGGAATAAACAAAATGTGGTAAATTCATACATTGGATATTATTTGACAATAAAAAGAATGAAGTTCTGATATGTGCTACATCGTAAAGGAAACTTGAGGACATTATGCTCAGTGAAGGAAGGCAGCCACATCTTATATGATGGGACTTATATGAAATATCCAGAATAAACAAATGCATAGAGTCAGAAAGTAGATTAGTAGGTGGTTGCCAGAGGGTGGGGGTAGGTACAGGGAAATGGGGAGTGCCTGCTAATGGGTATGGAGTTTATCAGTTGGGTGATGGAAATGATATGAGATTAGGTAGTGGTGGTGATATACATCCTTGTGACTATACGAAAAATCATTGAATTGTATACTTTAAAATGGTGAATCTTACAGTATGTGAATCATATCTCAAATTTAAACATTTTAAATCAATTATTCTATTACTGAAAAAGAAGGGGAGAATAACAATTTGGGGACCACTGTCTCTGTCACAATTCCCCAGAATGAGTTAATCAGAAAAGAGACTCTTGAGAATGTTTGGGTTAACAGAAGAGAAAGAAAGAGGGTTCTTCTCTAAAGAAAAGAATGCAATGCTGAACAGAAAAGCTGGC
>PVKH010045867.1:0-10458 GCA_004027955.1 Chaetophractus vellerosus
GGACATAATTTGTTTTTAAGTTGACAGGGAAAATAAAAAACCTGGAATTCTAGCAACATCCTTTGTTCAATTATGAGTATCTGTCATAGAAACTACATGGAATGTAGAGTAAAAAAGGTCTGAGCTTAAGATTGGTTCTGGGGGACCGGCTCGATAGCCCAGTGGATAGGGCACCGGCATACCACATGGGAGGCCCCGGGTTCGATTCCCGGGGACCTCTCCTAGCGGGCAGACCGCCTTGAGAATGGCAAGCCGCCATGGGCGGGCCAGAGCCGCCGTGGGCAGGGCAAAAAGCTGCCACAGACAGGCAAAAGCCGCCACGGGCAGGGCAGGTCGCCCGCGAATGGAGCGTAGCCAGCCACCCGCGAACTGAAAGCTGGCCATGAATGGAAGCAGAAGCCGCCCACAAGCGGGGAAAGCCGCGCCTGCGCAGTGACCAGTCTCGGCGCGTCGCCGCAGCGGGGTTGGGGAGATATGTAATAAAATAAATAAATCTTAAAAAAAAAAAAAAAAGATTGGTTCTGCATTTGTTCGGTGTTCTTGCAAAAATTACTTAATCTCTCTGAGTTCCAGTTTCCTTAGCTGTAAAATGGGGATAAAAACACCAAATTTACCAGCTTGTGGTAAAGATTACAGATAAATGTGCTGAGAGCTACATCTGGCACACAGGAGCCATTATTGCTGTATAAAAATGATCTTCTAAAACCATTTGTATAAAGTGATATACAAATGTTAATAACAATAGTAGCTAACACATATTAAGCACTTATTATGAGCCAGGCACTTTGCTAAATATTTTAAATATATTATTCCATTTAATCTTCATAACAATCCCATCAGGTATTCAGCACTATTTTTATATTCAAAAATACTTATTTAACACTTACTAAGTGCCAAGCACTGTGATTATTTTGAAGAAAGGCAAATGGAAGCCGAAGAGGCTAAATAATTCTCCCAATGCCATATCACTTTTAAGTGGCAAGAGTTGGAATGTGAACCCAGATACTGACTGGAGAGGCCAAATCAGGAGTGAGTCCGGGTTTCATAAGGCCTTTTACCTTATACAATTTTAGGGGTCCTCTCTAAGAAAAAGAGTACAAAAATATCTTATTTTTGAAAATGTTCATAATCATACAATCATGTGAACATACTGCCAGGGCCTTCTACAGGTAAGGAGCTTGTGCTAGCAAGGGCCCTGAAGTTTCATTAGCTTCAAGGTAAATCCCCCTCTGGGCCTTGCTCTTAGCCCCAACACTATTTCCTTCCAAGTTAGTTACATGAATGATTGAGAACATTTCTTGGAATTAAAAAATGGAAATAAGACTGTCCACCTATCGGGAAATAATGATAAATAAAAATGAAGAGTTTGAAAATTCATTTTAAAAAAATTGTCTAATATTATGGACGAACCTTGAGTTTGCAGAACCAAAATGAATTCCACACTCTCCTCCAAGAAATTTTTCCCGACACCAATGCCCTTCCCTAAGGTGATCTTTTTCCTCTGCCTAGGACACCTTCTCTATTCTCATTACAGCAATTATTTTATTGTATTATGGAGGATTATTTACACTTCTAGCTTCCCAAATTGTACAGGTTTCTTCACCTTTTTAATATCCCCAGCGGGAGAAAGTACTTAAGTATTCAACAAACATTTATTGAATACATGACTTTTATTAAACAACTGCATAGTATTCTACAATACAGTGAACTAAGATCCTGGTCGTCGTCTTTGTAAGAAAAATTATTATCAATTTGAGAACCAGCACTGGTATAATTGAAAAATATTTAAGAATTATATATAAAAATCTAACCATGGATGTTTGAGAAATGTCATTAATATTATTAATAGTAGCATTATAATAGTATTACACAATCCTAGGAAAAGGGAAATAGCCATTTAACCCATTTACCCTCACAGTAAATATTTTGACTTATTAATTAGGTTAAGAGAAACCTGACAATTCTAGCTTATGTTCCCTGTTCACTCATTTTCTTCACTGCACTTACCACTACATGAAATGATCAGATTTTATTTGTTTATTGGCAGCCTTTCCCACAGGCCTGGAAGATGCTTGAAAAGCCAGCCCTGGTCGGTCTTGTTCCTCCTTGTATCTCAGCAACTGGCAGGATGCCTAGCACATGGTAAGCCCTCAGGAAATGTTTGTGAATGAAGGAATAAGCTATGCCAACTGTAAATTCAAGTTAGTGCCCGAAAGGCACGAGTGGGAAAGAACAAAATAATTTCAAGGACCATAACCGTATTTTCCATTTGATTGAGGAGGGGAAAAAACCAACACAGTAAATAAGATGGGAGTGGGACTTAAAATAACGTGACTGGATTTTAACAAACACAGCAAAACTTCAAGTGAGTTATTTCCCCTTTCAAAGTAGTCACCTCCAGCACCTGGTCTTATTCCAACAATTCTGCCATTACTTAAAATATTTTTTTGGAATTCCTTATTTGTAACTACCGCTAGACCCAATTTCCAAAGGAGTCATCCGATTTTGTGAAACCACCAAAACTATTTTGGAGATAAACCTGGTAAATAAAGCAGGTGATAAAGCTGGGTAATAGTATTAAAAAATGAGGTGAGCCTAGGAAAAAGGGGAAAAAGACTGATTTTCTAGTATCAGTCCGGAATTGGGAAATTCTCTAAGGCAGGGTACCGCGGGTACCATAAGAAGGTGCTCAAGGAAAAGCCAATTTGTGGTGATGGTAAATGTAAAAGTTTCTTTTTTACAAAATTGTTTGCTCCTTTTACTACTCCCAAACTCCAAGAAAAAGACGTCACTAAGAAGTGGCGAGTCCCCAGCACCCGTGGCGAAGGGGGTAAACGACAAAGCAGCAGAGGCCCGGCAAGCGCCCCCACCCCCATACCGACCATAAGGAAGTCATCCTTGCGGTAAGCCTGGAAGGTCTGGTCAAACCCGAACGCCTGCGCCCGCAGTCTGCCCAGCATGGACCTGGCCCGGAGGGGAAGGGGAGTCAGCGCGGGCCGGCGGCCGCCACGGCGCACCTTCCAGCGCTTCCACCCGGAACCCGCCCGCCGGGGAGGACCGGGGCCCCGGGGCTGCCCTCGGGAGGCCCCGCGCTGCTCCGCCCCGGCCGCGCCTCGCGCCTGCCCCCTGCGGGCCCCCGGGGCGCGTCTCTCCCTGGCCCGCGGCCCCTCACCACTGGCGGAGGCGGCCGGTGGTCTCCGGCGCGCTCAGAGACTGGAAGGTTTTCTGAGGCAGGAACCTGAAGTAGTAGCCGCCCCAATCCCCCGGCTCCCCGGCCGCCATCGTGGTCCCGGCTCCGCAGAAGCCCGGGCCGTTTCCATGGAGACGCGGCGGCGGTCGCCGAGGCCGGCGGCGGGGCGGGGCGAGGCCGCGCGCTTGGGGGACCCGGGCGGGCCTGGCAGGCTGGCGGCGGTGGCCGCGGGGGCGGGGGGAGCCGCCCTCAGCGCCGACTGTGCAGTGGGACCCCAAGCCCCCCGCTCAGCCGTTCTGCAAACTCGCACTGGGGACCCAGAAAAGTGGCCCGTCGAGGCTCTTTGAAAGGGATTCTTAAGAATTACTCGTCACGCGTTAATTTCCTAGGTTTAAGCGCTAAAACCTCATATCTGAGTGTGATGACTCAAACGTTTCTGCAGAAAAATTTATTCTGAATTAATTAGGTTTATCTATTTTGGACGACAGATATTTATGTGACTAGAACGGAAACTATTCTCTTTTACCATGTCTCACTTTTTCTCTTTAAAAGTTAAATCTGAAAACTGAACAAGTTTTACGTACACCACACAACGTAACATGCTGTTTAATAAACACAAATTTCTTTCTTTTTTTTTTCTTCTAGTGAACATGACCTTTTCTAGCTATGGTTTTTTCTTTTATCTGGCTGCGGAGTGGGACAGTCGTTCTCTTGCACCTCTTTGCTACCTCCCTGTCCTTTCCTCTAGTCTAGAACTGGCCTTGATTACCCTCAGCCAGGAGCAGCACCAGAGGGACGGAGGCCATTCTTTCCCACTGTTGTTTAGCATTTCATTCCTACACCACAGCTTAACGTTTTGTTTTGTTTTCCCGTGTGAGGCTATTATGGAAGCAGCTATGAAGATTCTTGTGCATGTCTTTTTTTTTGATGGGCTTATGCACTCATTTCCGTTGGATATGTAGCCAGGATTGGAATTGTCCAGTCTTATGGTATAACTATGTCTAGTGCTAGTAGATTCTGCCAAAAAGTTTTCCAAAGCAGATCAATTTACACCCCAGTTCCTACTGTATGAGATTTCCAGTTGCTCCACATTCTTGCCAACACATAAGACAGTATTCTCTTTTAATTTTAGCCATTCTTGTGTATTTATGTCCCATTGTGATTTTTAATTTGCATTTCCTTGATAGCTAGTGTTGTTGAACAGCTTTTCATATGCATATTAGCCATTTGGATGTCTTCTTCAGAGCAGTGCCTATTCAAATGTTTTTCCCATTAGGAGGAGGGGCTGTCAGTCTTTTTCTTATTAATTTTTAGGTTCTTCTATAGTCTGGTTAAGAGTCCTTTTTCAGATATATACATTGCAAATATTTTCTTTTTGTCTGTTGCTTACTTGTAGCTTGTAGCTCTGATGCTCTTAATTTTAATGTTTCCAATTTCCAATTTATTAATTTTCTCTTTTATGTGCCATGTATAATTTTTACCTACACAGTCATGAAGATATTTTCACATTTACGTCCATGATCATCTCAAAAAATTTTTTTAAAGCTCAAGATTAATTTTTCCGTATGGTTTTCCTATTGACCCAACCCAATATATTGGTAAGAACTTTTGTAACTCACTGAATTGCAGTGGCACTTTTCTTTCTTTTTTGAAAAGTAAATTAGGTGACTGCTTCTGGGCTCTCTATAACTGTTCCAGTTATCTATTGGACTCTCCTTGCACCAATACCACACTGTCTTAATTACTGTAGCTTTATAAGAAGACAATATCTAGTTGTATAAGTTGTCTGGTTTTGTTATGCTTTTACTTTAAGATTGCCTAGGCTACTCTAGGTCCTTTGCATTTCCATATAAATTTTGAATTGAAATTATCATTTTCTACCAGAGAAACCTAAAGGGATTTTGACTGGGATTGCATTGAATCTATAGATAAAGTTTGGGAGAATTAATGCCATAACAATATTGAGTCTCACAATCCACAAACAAGATAAAAGTCTTCATTTATTAGATCTTTAATTTCTCTCAGGAATGTTTTTTTAGTATTCGGTGGAAAAGTCTTGACATCTTTCATTAGATCAGTGGTTCTCAACTGGGGTTGATTTTGTTCCCCAGGGGACATTTGCCATGTCTGGAAATGTTTTTTTGTCAAATGGCACAATTAGCAAAGTAAAAATCACAATTGGTACTTCAACAGAGAAAACTTAATACAAGAATGGTTACATGGGTGTTGGAGGGCTGAAAAACAAAGGGCAATACTGGGGTAGGGCAGAGATAATCTAGGGCTGGAGGTAAAAAGAAAAGAGGTTAAGTTATCAGATTCTAGAAGCTGTGAGGAGGCTGGAGGGAGAGACGCCCTTTAGAGTCTGAGCTTTGACTTCTGAGGGAAGGGGCACCGCGTGCCTGAGAGGGGCCATGAGGTTGGTTACTGGAGTGCTGAAAGAACCTGGAGGCAGGAACCATCAGGGAGAAGGATCAGTGCTGGTAGCAACAGCTCGGGAACAAGAACAAGCTCCTCCTCCCTCTTGCTGCCTTCCAGTCCCCTCTAGGGCCCACTATTGGCAAAACCCAACAGAAATGCATTTTATAAAGGATAAAGGTAGTTTGCAGAGTTCTAGCCCCAGCATCACAATACAGAGTACAGAAGCATGGATTTGGAACCGAGAGACAATAGTTTACTAACTGGCACATAGACCGACTTGCTGTTATGTGTAATACATGTAATATTACATTTACTTATCGTTGAAGCCAGTTTTTTCGAATTTTGAAGACTTGTAGCCAAAAGCGTCCTGATAAATCTGTGAATACAGGTGACCCTTGATTTTAGATGGCTCTACTTGCAACCCTTCTGCTATAAAACTTTTTCTTATTGTGAATACCACCCTGCCAACTCTCCCCACCCGTAACTATTATCAAATGGGCTTCTAGGAACAGAATCTCAGTATATTAGCTTTGTGCACACAGGAAATAAAGTTTGACTTGATATATCAGAATTTATGGCTATCTAGGGAACAATCGGGTTAGAAATTAACTTTTTCTGTTTTTTTTTTTTTCATTACTTAATTTCTGTGAACCTCAGTTTTCCAACCTTAAAACATGGATGATGGTACTTGCCCTGACTGTCTCATTGAGATGTAAATTGTCACTGCAAGATAAATGTGTTAATTATACTTCCATTCACTTTTTAACTTTAAAATAAGCTACTGTTTTTATCTGATAATTTAGAATACACATATATTTGACCTAAAGTAAGTTCTGATAAAAAACATTCAATAAAGTGAAGCATTTCTAACATGCACTCATCTTATGTTAAAGAACCGAAACAGCACTTATTTTATTTCTGTGATTCTATGATAAATTTTCTATGATTCTAATGATTTGAAAAAGATGTACTGTATAAATTTAGAAGCCATGGACAATACTAGGTAAACCTAATGATTTTATATTCCTGATTTAAAAAATTATAGAATTTTGACTTTAATAGAGGAATGAAAGAGCGACAATGACTACAATCAGTGGCAACTTGAAAATTGTTGTTCATTAATAAGTTGTTTTGTCTAGATCAGTTGCTATTCGAAGTCAGTCCATGATAAAATTTTCACTTCATCTGAGGCCAAGTGAGAAGTATAAGTGTGATGTACTTTTTTTACAACAATAAATCTATTCATATCTTAAAACCTCTTTTATTTTTAAATAATGTTCTCTTTTGGTAATTAAAATATATTCACTGTTATGAAATCATGATAATTAAAGGGAAATTATTCTTCTTGTCAAAAATTGTGCAACCCTACATGTGTAGGATTGCTATAGTAGAGCATTGCTACTCAAAATGTGGTCCATGGAACAGCAGGTTGACATCATCTGGGTGCTTGTGGACATGCAAAATCGCTGGCCCCACCCAGACCTACTGAATTAGAATCTGCATCTTAACAAGGTCTTTCAGCATACATGAAAATAAGAAGGGCTGCTCTGGACAATATGCATCCATTGCACCCACCAGTTCTCCCCCTCTACCATCCTCCATCTACTCTTCTTTCAACCTATTTTACACCTCTCCATGCACCCAGTTGCTCAGTTCAGAGACCTGGGAGTTTTCTTTCACCTCAGCTTGTCCCACTGCTCCCCATCCTTCCCCATATTGAATTCATCAGCAAATCTTATAGTCTTCTAAATATATATGCAGTCTGTCCACTGCTATCTACTTTAGTCCAAGCACCACCATCTTCATCTTTCTGCCTGGACTACAGTAAGTAAAACTTCTAACTGGTTTTCTTGCTTTCACTCTTGCCCTTTTATTCATTCCGTACACAGAAGCCGGATTGAGTTTTAAAAAATGATAAATTAGGTTATGAAACTATATGTTGAGAACCCTTTAATGGTTTTCTGTTGGATTTAAGGAAAAATCCAGAATCCTTATGGCTTACATTTTATTCCTTTCCTACCTCATCTCCTATCTCTTTTCCCTGCACCCCATTCAAGGCTCATTGTTCTGGAAAGGGCCCAGCTCTTCTCTTGCTCAGGACCTTGATACAGGGTCTGTCCTCTGTCTGGAACAGCTCCCTCCCCTCCCCTTTACCCTCAGCTTAACTACTAAGGACATCCTTCAAGTTTCAACAGTACAAGTCACTTCCCTAAAGGAAACCCCCTTACCCCCCACTCCTAACAGTACTGGTTTCCTGGTTATTCCCTCATAATACCATACTTGGCCATTTGCAATTCTTTGTTTGCATGCTTATTTATTTAATGTTTATCTCTTCACTAGCCAGTAAAATGCAGAAGGTCAGATACTGACAACATTGTATTCTTAGTGGCTGGCACACAGGAAGGGATTCCAAAAAAAATGAGTAAATGAACCAGCGATTCCAATTTTACTGATATACGTTACATATTTCTATATGAAAAATACAAATGATTTGACTAGGTTGACCAGTTATATTTTTGTTTTAAGCATTAACTTTAGACACAGGCTGCCTAGATATATTTAATTTAAAACATTTAGAGCTCTTAAGGATTAAGAAGCCTATTTTAAGGATAACATTTTATAAATTTAATTTGTAGGTAGTGTAGTACTGTGGTTAAAGCACATCTGCTCTTCACTCTTGATCCTGCCACTGACAATTGTGTGATTTCGGGCAGGTTACCTTCTCAAGGCCCAGTTTCCTCACAAAATAGGTTGTTAAAAGAATTAATTGAGAAAATGTATATATGTGCTTAGCACAGGGCGTGGGCCATATGTGCTGAATAGTATTACTTGCCTATTAACTTTGACCAAGTTAAGTACAGCAGCAGCTTATGGCATTTAAAAGGTCCTGGGGAAAGAAAAGGGTTAAACCAGACTGTCTTGTTTCTGGAAGGCTCTAGAGCCGGGCAGAGGCGGAGGAGAGCCTGAGGGGGCGAGGGGGCTGGGGCTGGGGCGGAGCTATGGCCGCAGGAAGACTGGAACATGTAGGGACTGGAATGCATCTGTCTGTTGTGACAGGACTCCTGTCTTGGACCTTAATTTAAAGCTTTTTAGGGCTGTCAGGAAACGTAGTTCCTTAACCTTCCTAATGGCTGGGTGCGACTCACGTTAGCTTTTGTTTTACTGCAAAATTCTGGTTTTTGTTTACACTTGTGTCAAGAACGTTTATGAAATGTTATCAAGTGAGCCCCCCCATTTCCTGCCACGCCTCCGGCTGTGTGGTGACCAGCAGGCCTGACCCTGCAGGAAGCAGGAGGCCTCAGGCCTCTGAGCCTGGACCAAGCTCCAACCGGGTGTTGTCATTTACACGTTTTTCATTGAGGGTAAACTTATAGATACATTTATCCCTTATCCAGGAGCTGCCTGCTTGAAGGAAAGGCCCGTTGAGCTGTTTCACAGTTGTTTTGTGATCAGCAAATATCCTTTTTTTTTTTTAGGAGGTATCGGGGATTGAACCCAGAACCTCGTAAATGGAAAGCAGGCGCTCAAACCGCTGAGCTAGGCCCGCTCCCCACAGTTGTTTTGTACGCAAGTGGAATTCGGGCCAAAGTTCTCTCCGCACAGCAAGCTTCACTGCACAAAACAACTGTGTTATCTGCTTTTCCTCATCTGCCGGGAGGCCATGGCTCAGTGCATTGTTTCTCATTCAGACACGGGAATGTGCTTGTGAGGCTCTGTGGGTGACCTCTCCTTGGTAATATTCGTCAGGGAGGCACCGCCACTCTTTCAGGCCAAAGGGGGCCTTTTTCATTTGTGTGCGTCAATGTCAGGGAGCTGCCAAGGATCTCCCAACCCGTCAAGAGTTTCCTTGCATTTTTCTGTTGATAAAGTCTGAGATTTTTCATTTTCTTTCTTTCTTATTTTTTTTTCCCTAGAGGGAGGGACTATTGTTGATGCTATGGTTTGTCATAAACAGGTCCTCAAAAAGCAGACTGGTAAACCAGTTCATCATGTTCTTTAGACACAGCTTGAGCAGGTATCAAGACAGCTGCCAGGGCCAGGGTCCTAGAGATGTGCAAACGTGGCCACGGGCACACATGGTTTTCATGTCCCTGTAGTTCTTAGCTTTGTAGTTCACCGAGAATGTTTGAAAATGATTTGGTTTAAATTAGATTGCAAAGACATGGGGAGCTGTATGTGTAGCTTTTTTTTTTTTAAGGTTTGTTTATTCCCCCTCCCTGCCCCCCATTATTTGAGCTTGTTGTCTGCTCTCTCTGTCTGTTCGTTGTGTTCTCTCTGTCTGCTCATCTTCTTTTAGGAGGCACCAAGAACTGAATTAGGGACCTCCCATGTGGGAGGGAGGCACCCAATCACTTGAGCCACACCCGCTCCTTGCTTGTTGTGTCTTTCCTTGTGTCTCCTCATTGCATCTCCTTGTTGCAACATCTTGTTGCGACATCTCGATCTTGTTGCATCATCCTTTTGCGTCGTCTCATTGCGACGTCTCGCAACAGCTCACCGCTCCAGCCCTTTGCGTCAGCTTGCTGTCTTGCTTCTTCTTTAGGAGGCACCAGGAACCAAACCTGGGACTTGCCATGTGGAAGACGGCCACCCACCTGCTTAAGCCACTTCCGCTCTCCTATGTGTGGCATTTTGATTGTTTTTTCCCCTCACTCACTGCTCCCTCTCTCCCGCACATTGTAGATATAGAGTAATATCTGCAGACCCTCAGGTGTGTCCAGGTTCCTACTCTCCAAATGAGTAGCTAGCACACCTCTTCTCTTGGAGCGAGCCAACTGAGATGTTGGGTTGTGAGGATTAATAAGTTAGGGAGTGGAACACTTAGACACTGTCCAGCAAGCAGAGAGCAC
>PVKH010045868.1:0-10456 GCA_004027955.1 Chaetophractus vellerosus
ATATGGTCCCATGTCTTATACAATCCATCTGAAGTGTTCACTCAGGGGCTCTTAATTTTATCACAGAGATGTACTGTCATCAGCACAGTCCATTTCAGAATGTTTCCATTGCTTCAAAAGGAAAATTCCATACCCCTTATATACCTCCGTTATCCACCTCAGCATTGATATGGTATCTTTTTTGCCATTGCTGTAAAAATATTACAGTATTGCTGTTAACTATGGTCTATATGTAAAATTTGTTTAATTTTTCCATGTATCTCCATATTCTTAACACTTTATAATAGAGGAACATTCTTGTGTTTGTACTATTAACCACAATCATCATTTACCACTGAAATCACTATGTTATACAGTTCCTAGATTATCTTCTAGCTTTTTTTCAATTGACATTAACCTCCCTAGACTACCCTCATTATGTGTTGCCATAACTCTATCCATTTCCCCACATTTATAACCCACCTTATTAAACATTCTGTGTACATTCAACATCAGCTCCCCTTCTAAGCCAACATTCTATCACCCACTAACTTATACACTATAGTTTAACTTCATGAATTTACTCATCATATTTAGTTCATATACAATATTTTTCCTTTTGTGTCTGGCTTAATTCAGTCAACATAAGGTCCTCAATATTTATTCATATTGTCATATGCATCCCAACTTCATTTCTTCTTACAGCTGAATAGTATTCCATTGGATGTATATATCACATTTTGTTTATCCATTCATTGGTTGAAGGACACTTGGGTTGTTTCCATCTTTTAGCAATTGTGAATAATGCCTCTATGAACATTGGTATGCGAATGTCTGTTCGTTCGCATACTTGTTTTTACTTCTTCTGAATATATTCCTAGTAGTGGGATTGCCAAATCATATGGCAGTTCTGTATGTAGCTTCCTGAGGAACTACCAAACAGTCCTCCACAGAGGCTGCACCATTTTACATTCCTTCCAACACTGAAGGAGTGTTCCTATTTTTTCGGATCTTCTCCAGCACTTGCAGTTTTCTGTTTTTTTTTTAAATGATGACCATTTCATAAGGCATGAAATGATATTTCATTGTAGTTTTGATCTGCATTTCCATAACAGCTAGTGATGTTGAGCATCTTATCATGTGCTCTTTGGCCATTTGAATTTCTTCCTTATGAAAATATCTCTTCAAGACTTTAGCTAATTTTTAAATTGGATTGCTTGTCTTTTTATCGTTTATTTGTATGATCTCTTTATATAACATGGAGATCAAACCCTTATCAGATATGTGTTTTTTGAAAATTTTCTCCCATTGAATAGGCTGCCTTTCCCCCTTCTTAATGAAGGCATTTGAAGCACAAAGTGTTTAATTTTGAGGAGGTCCCATTTATCTATTTTTTTCTTTTGTTGCTCATGATTTAGGTATAAGGTTTAAGAAGCCACCACCTACCACAAGATCATGAAGATGTTTCCCAACCTTTTCTTGTATGAGTTTATGGAGTTAGATTTTCTATTTAGGTCCTTGATCCATTTTTACTTAGTTTTTGTATAAGGTATGACATAAGGGCCATCTTCCTTTCTTTTAGCTATGGATATCCAGTTCTCTGAGCACCAGTTGCTGAATAGACTGTACTGACCCGGCTGAGTGGGTTTGACAGCATTGTTGAAAAATCACTTCACTGCAGAGGTGAGGGTTTATTTCTGAATTCTCAATGCAATTCCATTGGTCAATATGCCTGTCTTTATGTTTAGGCTTAGTTTTTTTTTTATTTCTACATTTGGTTTTAATTTTTAAAGAAATTTTAGATTACAAAAATGTTACTTCAAAAATAGAGGACATTCCCATATGCCCCACCCTTTTCCCCTCCCACAATTTCCCATATTAACAACCTCTTTCATTAGTGTGGTACATTTGTTACAATTGATGAACACATAGTGAAGCATTGCTACTAACCATAGACTGTAGTTTACATTATAGTTTACACTTTGACCCATACAATTTCATAGGTTTTGACAAAATATATAGTGGCCTGTATCCATCATTGAAATGTCTTGCAGGACAATTCCAATGTCCTAAAAATGCCCCCGTGTTGCACCCATTCTTCTCTCTCCTTCCCCTCAGAACCTCTGGTGGCCACTGCCTTTATATCAATGATACATGTTCTTCCATTGTTATAATAATAATAAGTCTGCTTTAGTCCGTAGTTGTATTCCTACATTATGTTTTTTCATTCCTCCAACTTGTCAGTGAGGTGGATGGAGGTGGTTGGGCTTTAGGTTACAGAAAAGTCACATGGATACAATAGGGGATTCCTATATACCCAAACCCCTCCTCCCCTCCCACTCTCCCATTAATAGTATTTTACATATGTATGGTACATTTGTTACAACTGATGTACAAATATTGAAGCATTGATACTAACCATGGTAAATGGTTTACATTATGGTTTATATTTTGCACTCTACACTTTTTTTGGTTTTGACAAAATTTAAAATGGCTCTATTCATCATTGTAAGATCATGCTGAACAATTCCAAGGCCCTAAAAACGCCCTTTGTTCCATCTATTCTATTCTTCCCTTCCCCTCCCCACAAAACATATGGTAACTACTTAGTTTCAATTTTTGAGGAATAAGATTCATATTTACTTGCAATAATATCGAGGGCTTGACATACTGGTTTGTTTTCTATGTTCTCGAGAGATTATTGCTCCACTAATTGAGAACATAACAGGACTCCCCAGGATAGGAGTTTAATATTTTCTTGTTTATTGTGTGGGTCTTCACCTACTGAGATAACAAATAATGACAACACGAACACTTTCATATACTATAGCAGCATGTCCCAGGTGCGTCCTATCCTGCATTTCCTCCCACCCAGACACCCTGCACCAGTAACTCTCCCCTATCATATTTGCCAAAGGAACATTCCTACCATTGTAATTTTAACCACATATCTGCAATCTCCAGAGTTCACCTTCTCCTTCCTCCAACCCTCTTCCTAGTTCCATGGACTATGGTGAGTTCCCTACCATACTGCCCCCCACATTCCTGCACTATAGAACCAATCTCATCAAGGCACCACTATCACGCCCATTCACTGCCCAACCACCTCCTTCCACCTTATCATAGATTTTGCCCATATTGAGCATCGGCTCACCACCCTCTACCCCCTGTTTCTTGATAAACTATCTTCCAGACTCTAGCTCTGTAAGTCTGCTCAATTTGCAATGTTTGTAGAAGCATTATTCACTATTGCCAAAAGTTGGAAGCAACCCAAGTGTCCATCAACAGATGAATGGATAAGCAAATTGTGGTATATACATACAATGTATATACATACTCAGCTGTAAGAAGGAATGCAGTATTAACACATGGGACAACATGGATGAATCCTGAAGACCTTCTGTTGAGTGAAGTAAGCCAGTTACTGAAGGACCAATATTACATGACCTTACTGGTAGGCTTAGTTTTAATTTCTGAATAGTGATTGAAGATAATTTACTAATGAACATCCCAAATTAACCATAAACTAAAATTAGGTTTGTGGACAAAAATTTTGGGATTATGGGATTCCAATGACACTACTCCAAAACACATCCCACATTAAGGAATGACAAAACCCAGAAAGAAATTCATTTCTAAAACTGAATTTTGAACCAAAAAGTTTTTGTAAGATTTATTTGACTTTATCATTTCTATTCTTTATTATACAGTCGAAATATGCCACTGTGACTTCCTTGATTTCACTACTAAAAATTCATGTTTTCATCCTTTTAACTCCCATTGTTATTCATATTTCTCTTTTAGCAATCAAGGTTTTCACTGTTTTATTAATCTTTGTCTCCCCAGTGCTCAGTATATTTCCTGGCATGTTTGGTTAATAAATGAGGGAATGAATTTCTGTATATGTCTTTTTTACTGGCTATATGGCATTTTGGTTTTATAATACTTTGTTATAAATATTTTGGTAGGTACGTAAATGTAAATTATCTTTAAGTGACCCACTAGAAGGGATTAGTTAACTTTTGAAGTACTGTAGTCACAAATCATCACTCCAAAGGTTACGTTGCATTTTAAACATAGTCATCTAAATTTACCACAGATCTTTAGAAATAGTATTAAGATGTCAAAATTATTATTTTTTTCCACTGATGCACTAAGTGGTACTCAAGTAAGGTAGCTGGTTGGTAAGTCTGTGTGGTGCCCTGGACCAGCTAATACTTTCAGTAAAGCACTGAGATCTATTGCCCTGCTTTTCCTATGCTTTAAAGAGGAATCTATTGACTGACTACCAGCCAAGAGGTATGGTCTTGTTAGAGTTAACCCTTCTTGCAGCTTGCCAACTGGATTTCCTAAGGACAAATTGACACTTACTTTAAGCTGTGGAAACAATCTGTTTAGCTCTTTTGGTGCCACATTGCCAATGAGTATTTGCACCCTTGGCATAATTATGTCCAATATTTGCCTTCATTGTGGAAGTTTATGTAGAAGAAATGTCCAGCTCTCAGGAGTTTGTCTAATATTAATAAGAAAGAAAAATAAAACCTACCAATGACCAAAAATATAAATTGTCCTGTAATCCACTGAAATATCTAATTATAATTGGCATATTTACTTAAATTATAAACCAAGGGCATATAAATTTAATAAGTTAGTAGAAGGTTAGTACCATGTCCATGTTTAAAGTATTGTACTGTATAAAAGGGAGTAGGGTAAGAAACCCAAAGGCAGTTTTAAGAAGATGCAAGATACTCTCTGGGAGCAAATTCAAAAGAACATTAAGGCTCTGAAAGCTTGCCTAATAATGAGGGGGGAGTAGTATGTTGTAATTTAGTTTGCATAAAAATTGCAAGAAATAATAATAAAAAGAATATGGCATGGGTAATTATATAGTCCTTTCAAATATATAATTCAATTTTAAAAACAATGATAAATGTTCAAGATAACCATTCTTTACAGTTTATGTAACATGATGCTGAAAGGATACTACTGCAAGTGGATTTCTCCACTGCCCAGGGATATACCAATGTCAATTACCCTAGAAAGAGTCCACTCAGGAGAAAACAACATTCTAAAGAGCAAAATTTCAATATAAGAAATGAAAATAAAAAGCAAGGAAGCAAAGTCTTCCCAGGCTAGAATTAAAAACCAGAAGAAATTATCTGTGCAAAAGAAATAAAAGGATATTTGCCTTCCATTTTCAGAATACTTACAAAGAGCAGAATGGTTTATGTTTTAAATAAATAAATACAGTAGTAGTTTCTCCTAGGAGAATTGGAGTGTGCTAAAATCAGCCAGGGATGTCATCAAGGAAGAATAAGTTAACCTTCTTCTCTTTTCCCTTACCGTGGATACCTGTAGCCCAGGCAAAAGTGTTTGCCCCGATCTAATATCATACCTTCAGCAAAAGCATTTTAAAAATTTGTAAAACAAAACAAAATAAAAAGCAAAGAGGGTATCTTATAGAAATGTGCTAAAATTAAACAAAGTTTCCAAGATATAGATCACCCCTTTGGAACTATAGTAGCATTGGGAAATGTAACTCATATAGATACAACATTTTGCCAAGGACATTTGTAGTAGAGTATCTATAGTATAGTGTAGTAGAGAGGGCATAGATACAATAGTGACAAACACCTTGAAATTATTTAAAAAATGGTTAGGAAACTTAGAAATCGGGGGAAAATGAAGAAGCCTAAAGAATAAAATTGTTAGGCAGTCAGTTAAGGTATTATAAAGTATTAACAAGAAGCTATTGTTCGACTTGAAAGTCTACAGGCAGCAAAGTTTTAAGATAGGTTCTCCCAAAGAAAAATAACAAAATTCAGGATAACTCTAGATACCTAGCGGTAGGTGTAGCAACCCTTAAAACTGTTTTGATAATTTAAAAGTAGGTATTCAGCATTCTGCCAGGTCATGCAGGCAGGAAGGTTGACAATAGCACATATAGAACTAAGATTTATCTGGTTTCCAATAATCTGTTCAAGTTGCAATTTTCTCTTCCGGTGTAGGTGACAACCTGAGAGTTAAAGGAAGAGATTTAATGATTTTTAAAGAGTTTTTCTAGGAAGGATTGAATTGAGAAGTTTTTATTCATGTTTGTTTCAATGACTTAAATGACTACAATGTGCTTTATTAAAATGATTACAGCTGCAAACTAGAAAAATTATTTTATGTGTATTTGAATAGTGAATGTCATACTTTTTCAAGGACATCCACTGTTTAATAGTTCATAGATTTTATTCATGGGAAGTGACATGGTTAATTTGGTGTGAAATTTTCACTAATGATAAAATCTATTATGATATATTTGATGTTAGATTGTTCATGTTTCATTTGGCAGCAGCACACAAAAGAAACAATATTCATTATATCAAAAAATATTCAAATAATATACTTCCTCACATATGCCAGAAAATAAAAGAATCTATCTATTTTGAGGTTTGTGTTTATGTGTATGTCTGTTAATTGCTGTTGTTTATACTTTTATAAGAGAATATTTACCTGGTTGAATAATGTCAAGATAGATTGAAAGTATAATGTAAACCAAGTAAAGGGAATTGTTAAATATAAGAAATACACATCAAATATATTATGTAACAAAAGCCTGAGTGGAAAATTTATGATCAAATATTAGCAGGTAAACTTTAAGACATACGGCCAAAACTATTTTTATATTAATTTAGAATAACAATGTTAAGTCGAAAATTCCAAATGCTTTAGTCCAAAACAAACATGAAATATAACTTCTAGAACTTTCAATAAATATCTGGCATAAATGAAATGTGTGCATCTGTTTAATTTTATGGAGTGGCTTTACATGAATATTATATGGAACCTGAAGTTTATATTTGAATGCAACATAATGTTTAAAACTGAATTCTTATGTTGGATTGACCTATTTTCCAATTCTAGCAATGTTACTTGCTATCTCTGTGATTTTTAGCAAACTTATTTTCCACCAATTATACTTATTGTGTTCATCTTTATTGGAAAGATAAATTGGGTTATTGAAGTTTATAAAGAATAATGCCTGGTTCACAGTAATCATTAATACATATTAAGTAATATTTAATAAATATAATGAAATAATATTTATAAATTACATTATTAATTTATAATATTTTAAAATAATTCCTGCATTTGCAACTCCATAAATATTCATTTTTATCCACATTTCTCAATTGCACAGACTTCCATTTCTCATTCAAAATAATTATGTGAAAGCATACAGACCAGAAATAAAGATGCAAGAAAAATTTCACTCCCTTATATAAATAGAAAGAAGATTAAAGAAAACACAAAGAGCATTAATCTACAGTCAAATTCTTTAAAAAGTTTCCTTTATGTTTGAATTTTTAATTAATTAAAATTAGGAATATGTAATGAATACTTTTATGTTCATTTTAAATATGTATACCAAATTAAATTTCTATTTCATCATTTTACCTTACTGTGAAATATATTTTTGCCAGTGAGGATAAAGTTCAGATATGAAAAAAATAATTTTAGCCCCTTCTCACTCTACCTAAGCATCTCAAGCCATTTAAGTAATTTCCTTTTCTTTTTGTGAATTTTACCTAAGTGAACATTTCTTCTTTTCTCAATTAATGACTAGTAATAGTAGAAAAGATACATCAGTTAATAAGTTTTTTAAAAGAAAACTTTTCTTAATAAACATTTTTCAGAGCACTTTATCAGTGATCTGTCTGTGACAACACATTTCATCAGATGGACAAATTATTGCTCTATGTTTTGTACTGGAAAGCTATGGGAAAAAAGACAATAAAAATAGTAACAATGTGACTTTACTTTTCAGCAAAAATGTGCAGTCTTAATGAAAAACTGCTAAAATTGTTGAGCGATTTTTCCTCCCTTAATATTAATATGTACCCTTTAAGAGCACAGCAACTGGCAATTTGCCAAAATGTTCAAAATATCACTAGCAAATTTCTCTAAGTGTTGATTAATGTAATAGGTTTTATGAAATCGAATATATGTTTTCAAAAAGAAGGGAAAAACTTGGCTATTGACTGGATCTCTGTAGGTTTCATACTTAATTGCTGGTAGTTATTTCTTGGTTCAGCTAGTTTAGAGTTGAGTTTTCTATAAAACTCATGAAATTTATGAAACTAAAGATTGAATAAGACAATCTTTAACAGTATGTTACATTTTAAAACCCTAGAGAAATTTGGAAGTCATTTAGTCTGTCTCTGTGTAGTGGATTGAATGGTGGCTTCCCAGAAGATATTACAACATAAACTAAATTCCCAATCTTTTAGGCCTCAAACTGGGAACTCTTGAAAGCCCTGGATGAATTCTCCAGGAGAAGCTGGTTTGCTGAAATAGAGATGGAAATTCTCTCTTCTGACTGCTGGAATAATCACTTCTTTTAAAATCTTCAGCTGATTGAATGAGACATCTCTCATTGTTGAAAGCAATCTTCTCAGTTGACTGTAGACATCATCCGCCATAGACGCAATCAATTTACCCATGATTTAAGTCCATGAAATGTCCTCACAGTAACAGGCTAGTTCTTGCTTAATCAAACAATTGGAGATCAACATCTGGCCAAGTTGACACAAGAACCTAACCATCACACCCCTCTCCTTTACTATTGTGTGCTGATGTTTCAATATGTTTCCATTCCACAACCCAGGGGAAATGTTGTTCTAATCAAGTAGTTTGACCGTACTTAGAACAGGAACCAGGAAGAAGCAACTCTACCTGTTTATCAGGGCCCCTCCCCCTGGGTTGTATAAATGCCCTTCCCTTGGGCAGCACAGATTTGTCCTTCCTCTCTTTTGTGCAGAGCTGCCAAACACCTACCCTGACCCAAGCTGTTGGCCTCCCTGGGGATTGGCCATGATAAGATCTTTTTCTCTGCTCTTTTGGGCCCTTTTTGCTCTGTAAGTAACAAAGCAGTCATTTGCTGAAAGTTTCTGTTAAAATGCTTGAGCCTGTGTTGCCTTGATGCACCATATAGCAACTCACTCCACACATTAAAGATGTGGATAACCAGGACGCATCCCAGACCTTCTGAATCAGGGACCTGGACATATATGAGCTGGGCAGGCTACCCAGAAATTGTGAATTACAGCACCCTCCAAAATATATATGTAACCAGAAAGCAAGAGATTTATGTCAAAGTAAAGATTTTAATTTAATCCAATTTTATTGCAGCATGATGATGGTTCCAAGATTTTTAAACTACAGTCGTGGCAATAGCTTTCAGGTCCTTAAGAATATTCAACCATACAAGATTTTAAAATTAATTTTAAAATTCTAAATTTCCCTATTCTTCTAGGTACAATTTTTTGTTTCCTACTTAATTTTCTTTATGTTCATGGCTGTTTTTAACTATTATAAAATATATATAATTTTTATTAAAACTGGACAAGAGTACTTTTAAAATTGATGCTTTTCTGAATCAAATCAAATTTTCATTATCCATTTTGTTAGCCACTGACCATATGTGGTTTTTAAAATTTTAATTAACTAATATTTATTACAATTCAAAATTTAGTTCCTTAGTCTCAGCAACCTCAATTTGTACTCAATATTCACATGAGTCTAGTGGCTACTATATTGGATAGCAAACATAACAGAATATATTCATTATCTCAGAAAGTTTTATGGAATCTGTTCTCCTCTATGAACTCCTTGAGGGTGGCAGAGAATAGTTTGTATTTGTTGTATTTCTAGAGCTTAGCATGAATCTGGTTTATAATATATTATCTATAAGTATTTGCTAAATTGAACTTAACTCTCAATAATATCTTCTTACAGATGAAGTGAAGTACTTCTGTCTACACAGGTTTATATTTAAGATAATTTATTAATATCCTCGAATTGTTGGTTAAAATAGGGTGCCCATAAAATCTGTCCTCTTAATAAGTACACTTTTGAAAGTAAAAGTGGTCTGGAATGGTTCAGACAAACTAGGATAAATGGTTTGTCCATCTTTAAAGTTCAGTTGGTAGCTTATGTTCTTACTATGCTTTCATGTACATGGTGTCAGTTCAAAATAGACAAAAAACTCATTGTGGGAGGAACTGGGGCAGCCTAAAAGCCCCCAGCGCTTAATGGGGTAGAACAGCAGCCTGAGCAGCAGCCGGAAGCCTCTCAAGTTACGCTGATGACTGACAGCCGCAGTGGCATGGCTCCTCCTCTCGCCTTCCCCTCCCCTCCCTGCTGCAGTGCAGCTCCACCTCTCTCCACCCCTCCCCTTTCCCCCATAGTACAACTCCGCCTCTCCCTGCCTGCAAGAAGCTGCCTGGCCATATATGAGCATAAAACCTGCCTCCACCAATCGGAGGCTGCCTGGTCGCATACCAGCCTTCACCAATCAAAGACTGCTTTGTCACACGCCAGACTCCACCAATCGGAAGCCACCCAGTCATGCTTCCCCATTTGTTGTCTGCCTCCGCCAATCGGGAGTTGCTCTATTGCACTCCCTCCTCCCCTTACCCCCACATGT
>PVKH010045869.1:0-10455 GCA_004027955.1 Chaetophractus vellerosus
CAGGGCTGTAATTTAAAGTTGATTTCCTTTGTATTGCTGGAATGCAAACTCAATAGAACTATTACAAATGATGTAACTATTTCTAATAGTGATTTTATAAATATGCATACATTGGTATTACTAGAGAAGGATGCCAGTGGACAATCTTAAATGTGTGGGGGCAAAACACTAAGGAAATTGTCACTCACGAATCAAGGCTTATCTTTTAACCAGGAAACCGATGTCATTTATTATTTACCATTTGTGTTCTGTCTTCTACTGAACCAAGGAGATTGTTGTGAGCTTTTCAAAAGTAGTTTCTTTTATAAATCCAAATCTTATTTCAAAGTTTTACTTTATTACTTCATTTCTTTTCCTTTTCCTAGCTAGTGAACCAAATCCATAGAACTTGTAATGAAACATTTTGGAGTTTTATATGCATTGTGATGAATTTAGTTCAACCGATGTAAGTAGGAATCCCTAACTTCAAAACAAAACAAAATTCTGAGGAAATGAAGTTTATTGATCAAATAAAGCCTAACCTCATAAGTATAGGATAAATGGAAAACTAATTTAAGACTCAAAGCTAACTCTTACTTTTGCAATGCTGGATGGGTAACTTTACCAAATTCCTTTAATTGGGCAGTGGGGGCAACAAGGACAGGACTGTAGGAAATACCAATTATGTAAAATATATAAAATATATAAAAACAGCACTCTATCAGTAGGGCATGTGTTTGGGGATTTTTATTCAAGAAGTAAAGATTATTTCCTTCAATCATCTATATTTTCTCATCTATATTATCCTTATAATCAATAATACACACTTTTAATAGGATTGTCTAGCTAATGATCTTAGAACCTCAAAAAAAGTGCATTTTTCATGTTAAGAGTAATTTTACAGATTATACACTTACTACACCTATACAAATTCTGTCCTTTCCATAAAATTAGTATTTCTTCTGACCATGAAAACATATCGAAGTAGCTTCTAAAACAATCTAAAACTCAGTGAAGCTATTAACTTTATTTCAAACATCTATTGTAGAAATTTACACAAATATAATGAACAGGTAATTATTATTTTACTGTGTCAACTTCACTTATATTTCTTGGGTAAGTTATGCATAGTTTTAATTAAAAACTCTTATTTTACTCTCTTTCATATATTTGTTCATGTCTTTCAGGACTCAGCTTAAGAATCATCTCATATGAAGATTTATCTAATGAAACTTATTAAAGGCTTACTTTGATGACCAAATTATGACAGATATCATCACTAATTATTATATTATTTCTCTGAATGTGTCTTATATTTTTAACATGAACGAAAAACTCTTCTACCAATTACTTTAGAGTATATCTATCCATATCCATATCCATAACCATATCCATATCCATATTATCCCTAAATAAATTTAAAATTTCCCTTTCTTCTTCTTTTAGAGCATCCCTCCTTTACACTGGGTAAATTTATGCTTGATAAATTTTTTCATTCATTTTTAAATTCAATAAAATTCATATTGAACAATTATATTTAATATAGGTTTTGAAGGTAAAATGAAATGAGACCTGGTGTTTTTGTTTGCTAGGCTACTCAAGCAAATACCATGAAATGGGTCAGTTTTAAACAATGGGAATTTATTAGCTCACAGTTTTGAGGCTGGGAAAAGTCCAAATCAAGGAGTCATTAAGGTGGTATTTTCTTCCAAAAGATTGTACCTTTCTGAGGCTGGCTGCTGGCAATTCTTTTTCCTTCGGTTTTCTGTCTCATAACAAGGCACATTGCAGCATCTCTTGTCTCCTTTCTATTGTGGACTCCCTTGATGTTCCCATTCTTGCTTCTTGTGGCTTTCTATCTCTCTGAATAATATCATTCCCCTTATAAAGGACTCCAGTCATAGGGGTAAGACCCATCCTGATTGGGCTGGGCCACATCTTAACTGATGTAATCTCACCAAAGGGTATTACTTACCCTTTCACACCCACAAGAATGAATTAGATTTAAGAAAGTTTTATTCTGGGGAACATATAGTTTCAAACCACCAAACCTAGCCTGGCTTGTTCAGCGATAACAATGCCTTCTCAAAAGACTATTGTTACTTTCATGATTCAAACTTGAATTCTTTAAAATAAGAGTTATTCCTCAAAATCTTTCCAATGATAAAAACTCTTCTGAGAACTGATATTTGAAGGACAGCTCACTGATGTTTACATTGTTGGCATAATTCAAACATTAGATACCAACAACCTATAAGGGAATAGTGGCTAGTGTGTAACACTGTAATTGAGCAGATATCATCCTCCTCTAAACTATCAGTTACACAGAGGAATTGGCATATTATAGAAGATGAATCACTTCACATTTTAATGCTTAAAAAGTAGAGTAAAGGTTGGTAGTATCTTTCATAAAGCAGTTCCTCAGTTTTGTAAGACACTGGTTCCTATTTGACAGCCCTACACAGACACAATTTATATTCATGAAGAAGAACGGACACTGAGTTTTAACATGCTAATGAATTTTCCCACAATTTTCAAACTGTTTTACCTTTGGAAATTGTAAAAGTAATGAGCTATTTTTCCCCTTAGGACCAATTTGCAAATGAACATAGACGTTTGACCTAAAGGTAAACTGCTTATGCTTGGATTTTTTTATAATTTATTTTATATATTTTTAAATCACAGTTTTATAGATTCCTATGACTTACTTGAAGTACATCAAAACACTCCTTGAAATTACATCCATATTGAGTTGGAATCCTTTTAAAATTCTTTATTTTAAAGCCTGGAACATTAACCACAGAGTATTTGTATTTTAAAAAAGTATATGTTTTCTCTTTACCAAAGTAAGGAATGGGATTAATTTAGGATTCTCATTTAATGGGCAGACTAAATGACGGTGCTCCACTGGGCACTATCTCAGTTTGCCAGAAAAGGTTTCAGAAATTTAGAGAAGAAAAATAACCTCTGTTAAAGGGGTTCAAAGGAATTGGTTAGAGGCTATTCTTAAGTTATTGTGAACCCTGGCTGGGAGGTGAAAATTAAAATAAATCCTGAGAACAGTCTCACACAGACTGTGTTATATTATAAAGAAAGCATCCAGATTGTTGAATTTAATTTCTCAGAGGGAGATAATTTCTAAATCTGTAGTTCCATAGTATAATATCTTGCTGAATTATTTAAGTAGTGTTTTAGCTCATGATCGCACCTTATGATTATTTTCACTAAACACCGAACTCTAACAGAGTGAATATCACCAACATTACCTAGCAGAAGAAACCACTAGAGTCCAGTTGAAAATTATTCAGGGGTAGGCTAATCATGTGCATTAATGAACATGACCATTGCAGTGTATTGTCTCCCTCCTTTGGCAGTTTACAAACTTAAAAGGCAAATAAACTGTATATATAGATTATTATATAAATTCAGTTTAAATAAGATATGGGAAAAAACAAGGGCAGTATTATGGGCGTTGAGGTCTCATCTAGATCATGAAAGTTTCCATGAAGTTGGTAGATGCAGTAAGTCCTTGAGTGACATGTTAAGTTTGTCAGGATGGGAGTGGAGAGGTTGTGGAGGGACCTCAAAGCAATGGAGGATGTAGAAAGGATTGAGAAGTGTTTTTGTTGTTGCTGGTTTTATTTTGTATTGGCTAGTAAGAATGGAACTGCATATTCATGTAGCAAAGGAGTTAAAGGCATATGCAGGGAAAATAGAAGGCATTGCATGATGAGCTCAGGGATTTTGTTAGGTAATAACATTAAAGATATTTAAGTAGGAGAGTTTCAGACTAAGCATTTTGTTTTAGGAAAAGAAAAGGTCTTCAATAGGGCAATATCAATTTAGAAGAAAAGTGATAGAAACCAGGGGGATAGAATAAAGTTGTTGTCTATTGTGAAAGTCTAGAAGACAGAAACGGAGAATCATAAGGATAAGGATGCATATCAGAAGTACTATGGTAATAGAATAAATAAACTTGGTCCAAGATGGATATAGTCAAAGGAGGATTTACAGATGCCTCTAAATTGGTAAACTTTGTAGATTGAAAAAAATCATGTTTTCATGAATGAAAGAAAGGAAATTAGGAGCATAATTTGTTCAAGAAGGTAAAAATAATGGGCCTAGTTCAAAAATCCAGTAGGATAAATTTTAAACTAAAGTACTACCAGAAAGTGGATTTTGGACTTGGAGCATAGGAGGGGATATGAGATTGAAGATAAAGATTTCAAAATCTTTTGTTTAGATATACTAATTAGATTTTTGGACTATAGATCATACAGACTATGAGAAAGAAAAAGAAAAGGAAATGAAAAAGAAAAAAAATAGTACCGAGGAAATTTCCATGGAGAAAAATTAGATTTAGAGAAGAGAAGGAAAAAGAAGTATTCAGGAGTATTATTATTTTAAATGAAGTCAGTACACTAGATGGGAAACACATGGAGTTATTGTTAGACCACAGATTTCTTGATCCCACCCCTAATTTCTGATTTAGCATGTCATAGATGGGGCTAGAAACACTTAATTTCCAACAAGTTTCCAGTTGATGCTGACACATGGTTCTGGTGACCACAATTTGACAACCACTGCAATAATATCCAAGAAGTTAAGGGAGATTTTTGAGAGGATGAGTTGGTCCAAATATCAAATATAATTGAGTGCTTTGGAATAGTATTGAGAACTAACCACTTACTCTTCTAGCATATTCAGTTTCTTTAATTATTCTACAAATGTGATAGAACTTAGTAACTTGGATGAATGAATGGCATTTATGTCATTGAAAGAAGAAGCAAGTGTATGTGTACAGCTAGGAAGCTGTTTTAGTCAGGGTTCTCTTGGGAAACAGAATCAACAGGAGATATCTGTTAATAATATAAGATTTTATAAGAGTCTTTCACGTGACCGTGAGGATGCACAAGTCCAGGTTCAGCAGGCAGGCTGCAAGCCAGGGGCTCCGATGAAAGACCGATGAAGGGTCCTTGTTGAGTTTCTGGGAGAAGTTGGCTGTCAAACGATGAGCTAGGAAATTCTCTCTGAATGTTGAAATCAGTTCCCTTTTATGGCAGTCAACTGAATGGATAAAAGCGTCATCCATTCTCGATCCAATTTGGCTGATTGATGCAAATGTAATCAGCCATCCATGCAGTAAACTCAATTAGCCCAGTGCTTGCTGGACCTAATACCTGGGCACAATTACCTTGCCAAATTGACACATTAGCCTAACCATCACAGAAGCAAATGCAGTAAATATAGATTGCTCTTTAAAATGGTTGATGGTGAAGAAGAGTTTGAATGGATAGTACAGGCAAGGTAAGACTTTTGTGTTTTTCTGCTGGGTCTTCTGATGTAATGAGCAAAACGATAAATTTTCCTATGCTGAGGTATCCTAGTGCTGGTAGAAAATATTCTTTATAAATAAAGAGAGACTGGCTTTTTGGGACTTGCTAGAAGCCTGAGGCTGGCACCCACAGCTCATGCAGAAATAATTAATCTAATAGAGGAACAAGAAAGAGTGAAAAATGGCTGTAGAGGAGAATGAGGAGAGACCCAGATTGACCTGGGGCCAGGAGGGAACACTTGGGGAAAATGTTACATCTAATGGGGAGTTTCCAGTGAAAGTCTATGGGAACATAATTGGATATCTATCTGGTACTTTTCCATAAGATTGGACTTCTCATGGAAGTTGGTGAAAAGGCTAAGCTGTATATGGATTTTGGCACTGGGCCAATAGGGCTAACAGCTGGTTTACATTGATGTGCTAATTTAATAATTAAAAGGATCATCTTGTTCTCCCAATTTTAATATGATGATTTCAACCTGAGATTGAAAATAAGCCCACAGTGATTAAAATTTTAATGATAGTATTTAAAAATTTTATTTTGAAATCATATTTCTGGTGTCTTCAGAAAAAATCAGGATATTTACAAGGAAGGGGAGCCGATTGAAAGCTCTACTACTTCATAATAAGATTTTCTTTGTATTCAACCAAAATTCACCTCTTTGTAACTTCAAATCACTGGCTGAGATCTGATAGTGCTTCCTTCTAAATAAACACACATAAAAGATAAATCTCTTCTCTCCAATTTGCCTTGCAAAATTTAAGATAGATTTTTTTCCATTTGTATGTGATTTTGTTTACATTCTGTCTATTCTCTTAATACATCATGTTTGTTCAATCATTCTTTGTGAAGTTTGCCCTCTGTTGTCCATGAAAAATGTACTTATCTAAGCCCACAATAGTTTATCACTATCCCTCTTACACTGTGCTATTGAGAACCAGATGTGTTCTAGACATTGCTGGTATATAGTGGAAATTTGTTATTTTTCTGTCTGAACAGAAGCCATTCCCTTGTAGTAGGGAAATCTCCCTTCCACTAATTTCCTTATACATGGTTTAGGGGCACTGCACCAATTCTGACTACCTCATTGGGAGATTCAGAATTTCAGAGTTTCAGAGCAAAGATTACCTGTTAGAGTAGTCATACATGGGTGAAAATGGCTAGACCTTTGTAGGACCATCTAGCTCATTCATGGACTGGGACCATCCTGGGAAGAATGTGACCTCAAATAGAAAGCTAAGACAGAACATGGAACAGCTAACAGCTGGAGGCTGCCAGTTAGCCACAGTCCTGGAAGCTGGGTGATGAATTATTTCTTGGAGGGGAATCTAAGTGGCACATCTCTATGTCTGCCATATATATCTATCACAAAATCAATGTTTAAGCACAAAAAGCTGTAGAATTTTTATATTTTATAAGTTACAACTATACAGGAATTCACTATAATAAATATGTCCCTCTCTATTTATAGGTTAAAAAAATGACTACTTTTTTTCTGCCAGTTGTTTTCTGCAAACTCAAAATTAAGTATATAGGCATTTTTGCATGTACAATCTGATAATTACTTAATTTTTGGAATCATCTCAACTCTTGTCCTAAGAACTTAATTAATATGCAGTGGGCCATACCCCTAATAAAATTTGGAGGCAAAATAGTCAGAATTAGAATAGTTCAATGAATCTAAGACAGTATTGCATGTAAGATGCAATATTTTTATTTATTTATTTATTTAATTATTTATTTTGTAAGGTGAAATATTATATAACAGTAAGGGAAATCACCACTAAGCTATGACACAATGTTATAAGATGTAATGATATTTCATAGATGTCAAAATGTGAAAAATGCACCTTAAAGTCAAAGAAATTTGAGTATTTCTATCTTTGTATTGGTGGATTTGTATTTCAAAGAAGCCATTTAATTCAGACTTCTTCCTAGAAGAAACTTGGTGATACCTTGTAGAATATGCCTTATACACAATCTAGAAGCACAAACTCTTCTCCCCATCACCTCCTACTGCCTTTCTTGGTTCTTCTCTTATTCTCCTGCCTCCCACTTCATAAATTCCTTGCCACTAAATATCACTGCACTGTTATTAGTCATGATAGACTAACATTTCATTTTATTTCTTACACACAAAGATTATTTCAGGTACGAGCCAAACAATGTTCTATATAAGCCATTTAAAGTCTCAGCCTGATAGAGACTTTACTGTCTTGTGATGGATTCATCTTATCATGTGGCTTCCAGAGAGAGAGAAATGGAAGTCCACTTTAGTCTCAGCAAAGAAGATGAGCATTATTTCTGCCTTCACAATGGATTCCTACAACTAGTCTAATAGCCTGACCCGCTCACTTCCACTGCAAACGGCCCAGGAATTGCACTATACTGTGTGCCAGAAAAGGAAAGACAAATTAGCAAGAAGGAATACTAGCAATCGCTACCACAACTAGTAATGTCATTATAATTCACTTCCATCTCATTATGATTATTCAATAAAATCTTCTAGATCTTATTCATGTCCCCAAAGACATGGCATTAATTCTACACAGCTGGCTTTCTCTTGAAACACCAACTTCTAACACATCACTGAAATCTGCTTTCATATTGTCATTTTGTTGATCGGTACTTCCTGTTCTTGGAATGAGTTCAGACTTACAGTTTCCTCAATTAACACAGAGAAAAAAAAAGACAAATCTATAATTTATAAATAAAATTATGCTCAATAATAGATGTCCACTCTCCCCCAATTACTCATTAAATTAAAACGTAACACAATAATATCCCAATATAATCACCTACTTCTCCCAAAATAGTTACAATAATTTTACCCTATTTTCTTTTTTATATTTTTATTACATTTTGCCATGCTCATAATTTATAATACTACAATTACTGGTATTCCTTCCACATCTGCTTAAATTTTTCCAAATAATTTCTTTCTTAAAATTGATATCTATATACAACCCTATTCTTGTTTCAAAAATACTCAAATTAAGTTTTTTTTTAATCTCTTTGTCTGATCCCAATTTACTAAATGAAATTGTTACATTGCCCAATCCTACTTTGCTAATTGAAATTGTTGCATTTGTTATTAATCATTTCTTAGGTATAATACTTCCATGACTAAACTCGTTCAATACAAAATACAATCACTTTGATCACACTGTGATGTATTACAGGACTATTTCTCAGATGTTTTAATTCACAAATAATAAAAAATTGGTCTTAACTCAGTATCTATACTGTGCTCACTGCTTTTATGACTAATTCTGTGACCTATAAATTTTAATTGTGGTAAAAAGAAATACATTTTGCTATTATTATCAATGTGTTCTACCATAATCATCAATTTCTAGTGTATGAGTTTGTACTTCTAACTCTCTGAATGGATAAGTGAGCAGGAAAATTGGCAATATGTTAATGTGACCTTTCTGCCATACCACCCTAAACCATCAACTGAATTCTGTCTTACAGTATTATTTTTTGTGGCCCGGTTGACTGCCTTTAACAAAAAGTAACAATAATTTAAAGACAGACAGGAAGGTGTCTGAGTTGGTGGTAAAGCTTCTGTAATTCCTTTGTCAAAAATGCAGTCACATTTTTATTTAATTATGGCAAACAAATCATTTCAGTTTGATGATGGAGTGGAATTGGTAGTTCTTATCACCTAACCTGAAATCATCAGTGGCTGAAACTCCAACAGCTAAAGAAAACAACTTGAAAGAAAGAATTAAAAATTTTAAATCTTCATTCAGTCACTCTAACAGCCTTAATATGAAATCTCTTGGATGCCAGGGGCCTTTATATTTGAGTACTTTGCTTTTGTACTTTGGGGAATTAAAATATAATGAATTTATGAAGGCCAACAGTTATGATTTCAAACCTAGAACACAGAGTTGTATGGTCTAAATTTTCATAATTTTCATGCATTGTATCAATAAGACCTATTTTACTGGATTTTTATTAGGTTTAATTTGGTTTAATGTGGACAGTTTTTGAAAGGAACAGACACAGTATGCTTCCTATCCCTGAATGCTACACTGGACTTTGGAATTTATGCATAAATTCATGATTCCTTAGGTACTTCATCTTTTAGTCAGTACAGAGAAAAAATAGATATGGGATAGATATTTGGGCATAAAATGAATGTGGCAAAAGTTGGCACAAGTTGCATTACACAGAAAAGGTATCATGTAGAAAAAGAAGCCTTACAACTTGAGCCCCCATATAGTGGAGCAAAATGTCAAGGTGCCATTATTATTTGAACTTTTCTAATTATTACCCAGATTAACTGATGTTCATTATAAAAGCTACTGTAAACAAATGAGATTATATGTTCATAAAACTGTAAACTTTGTCAAAATATATAAGCTTTTGGACTTTTTAGGTAGAAATATTCATTCATGTATTTCATTGCAATGAATTGTTAGGAGGTTAAAGGTTATTGTTGCAAAATACCACCCTCTAACAATGATTTACAGAACATAAAAAAATAATCACTTATTTCCTTTAGTAATTCATTTTATCTAAAGGTGTATTATATCATGACCATATGCTACATTCTGCACTTCAATTTCCTGAGCAATAAGAAAATGACAAGGCATATTCTTATAGTTAATGTGCACATTTATGAAGAATCCTTTCAAGTTTCCACCACCCAGGTATTTAGTAGGGTATAATAACTGATTTCAATGATAACCCAAGCCATTTAAAAAGTGTTAAATACCATTTACTATGTGACTATACTAAATCTAGAAACAAAGTTAAATACTTTAGAAATATTTCCATTATAACAGGCTGAATAAAATAGTTAAAGCAATTATCCAGGAATGGATTAGTTGAAAAGCCCTCATTCTTCAAAGTCAAATAAATGAAATGTTACGTGAAATATTTCACAAAGATATTATATTTACAAAGATGTTATTTTATCTGTATTAGAAAGCATCATAGCATGGTGTTTGAGAATAGAGATTTTTATTTGGTTTGATATATCAGAGTTCAATTCTTTTCTGTGTGATTTGGGGCATATTTCTTTTTTTTTTAAGATTTATTTATTTTATTTATTACATATCTCCCCCTCCCCCCTTCTGCTTGCTCTTGCTGTGTGTCCATTCTTGTGTTCCTCTATGTCTGCTTT
>PVKH010045870.1:0-10453 GCA_004027955.1 Chaetophractus vellerosus
TCTCTGCTTCCTCTTATCTAGCCTTCCATACTTTAGACCACGCCCACCGAGGGGCAGGGCTCAACGTCTCACTGACATGGCAGTTAACGCCCTACTCACAACTCAATCATGCCCAGATGAACAGACCAGCTTACAAACATAATCTAATCTATATTTTTGGAATTCATAATTAAATCAAACTTAAACCATTACACCTTCTGACTTCAGGCCATCTTACCTTGCTACTGTCTAATCTTTATCCTCCACTTTGTTGCTCCAACTATTACCCCCTGAAACCTAGTCATTCCTACACATTGAGAGACAACTTGCCAAAATGTTTAGATCTCTTTTCTGTTTCAGAACTTGGAACATGAAAAAAGTGTAAATTTAATTATTTCACCAAACTCATCAGTTTATTCCTTTTCACACTAAAGTTTATCTGTAATATTTTTGGCCCACTTATAAAGCTTCCTCAAGGCATCATGAAGTTTAACCTTATAAAGCGTGGTATTTCACTAGCAGGAAATATTTCTGATGAGTAAAATGTGTTGGTCTTCAAAAATGCATGAGACATACATGCTGAGCATAGGCTGAATCCAATACTTTATGATAAATATTATATAATACCATTTTCCATTTAGTCCAGCCTGCTAGATTTCTTACCTTCAACTAGGGTATGTTCATCCTAGTGAGTACAGTGGGGACTGATGACTCTGAGGAAATCTTGTTTATAAAGTATTTTTTATTCAGTTTTACTTACAATGCCATTTGGGGCAGAGAGATGGCTATTTGGAAAGTTATACTGACATGTAGCAAGTACTAGTTTGTCCCCATCAGTCAAAACAAGTGGTATCAAGGGAAAAGATGGTTAATTTTTTTTTTAAAGTGAAACATTTTTCTTTTGGTGCAATGTGCAATAACTAGTATTTGTGACTGAACCCTTTTCATATACTTTAAGTTTTCTCCCAGCTTACAGAAAGATCAGTCTGTGAACTGGCAGCCATGGCAGACTTTCTTGAATATCCATAGGGCACGCTAGTCCTTCACCATGAAGATGTGAAAAAAACCTACAATCATAAAACTACCAACAGGTCCTTTCCCAGCATTACCGATGTTGTGATTGAAAGCGCTATCCAGGAAGGAATAAAACTTAATTGCAGAATAAAGAGTGAATTATGGTAAAATATCCAGAAAGGGAGGGGGGAGGATATATGCGTATGTGAAACATTCTTTTGCACTTAAAGTATAAACTGGGTAGAACCACGGTAGTTGAGAGTATCCCTTTAACCGTGGGACTGCAATTGATTTCTGCATGTTTTCTGGTATTTGTGCCTTTGAAAGGAGAATGAGAGCCAAGATCATTGGCTGTACTGTGGAGCTGTCATATCTCAGTACTGAAAATGTACAGTGCAAGTGAATTGAAACAGTCTATAGCTTGCTATTCCCTATTGCCAAGAGCTTTGAGAATGATGAACCAAGTGAATGCATTATTTAGGGCTAAGTGAGATATATATCCCTCTGATCTGACAGTGTTTCTGCCTCCGTATCGAGGAAGCAGCAGCAGCAGCAGCAGCAGTAGCAGCAGAAGCAGCAGCAGCAGAAGCAGCAGCAGCAACAGCCTCTGCTGAAGTCCGATAGAGAAGTCTTGATCTCTAGCTCACCTGGAACACCGCCTGGGATCGTGCACTGTCCGGGGTCCTGAAACATGAACCAAACTGCCAGCGTTTCCCATCACATCAAGTGTCAGCCCGCAAAAACACTCAAGGTAGGACCCAGGTTTTGTCTCTTCCCTCTGCCTCTGCAAATGTATCTTGATTTATCTACCTAACTCGTGGGAATTGGTGTGCCAGGGCACTTCCAGTGGAGATACCTACGCGGTTTGAGTTTGAATTGAAAGTTGGATCTGAGTAAAGTGGTTCCACTTGCATGTGATTGTAAACTGCAGAGAGAAGTTTCCACTGAATAATTCTTTTATCCTGATGACTTTTGCTTTTTTGACTGAGAATCTATCAGTGGTAAAATTCAGGAAGAAAGTTTTGTGATCTTCTAGAAGAGTTTCTAATCCGTGTCAGTTTACTGGATTGAACCAGTGAAGCATTTGCAAACTGCTGATAATAATATTACGTTGACTAAGAATTTGATAATGTTTTATTGTTACATTAATTTGGGATTTCATACTCTTTCCAAAGAAAAGTATAGCAATAATTGTGAGCATTGAACTAGTAGTTATATTGAAGTGACTATAGTGAAAGAATAGGAAAGGTGATAGATTTATGAAAACACATGTTCTTATATATGCTACCATATATCACAAAACTAGTGAAATAGTTGGAGACCCTCTTTAATTCAGGTGCTGCTTGTTTGAAATTTGAGACTATTCTGACAGCTCATGATCAAAGGAAAGGGAAACAGCTCCTAATCGCACGGTTCTGTTGTAGTTTTAAATAATGTTTATATCATTCTCTGTGCTCTAATTTGGGATGTTCTTATGTACAAGTAGAGGTGAGAATGACCAGACTTCTAAGGAAGGGTTATTCTATCTTCATGCTTATCTGCATTATATCTGGATACTTTTCTTCTTGGGGAAAATGATGAGTCCCCTTGCAACTCTTTTAAGGAAAATCCTGATAATCTGGAGGATTGTCATCTTTAGTTACAATAATTTCTCATTCATGTACAGGTACATATCTTTTACTAAGACTCCAATGTTTGAAAATACTGGCATTTTATGATTTACACAACTTTTTAGTTTTATCATTTTTATTTATAACTTTTTGATTAACAACCCAAGCCTTTGATGCTACTGTGTAAACTGTAGTTTCAAAAGGAATATCATTTTTAAGCAATCAATTTCTTTCTTGTGAACTTATCTGCCCCTTGCCAGAGTCCTTCAATGATAAATAGACCATAAATGGAATATTTTCCCTATATTTAGCAGTCATTATTTTTAAAAGCAATGGGGTCTACAGGATTCTCAAATGTTGCATAATTAGACTCCCATCATATGTAAACATATGGAGTTAACTGAAGCTACTTTTAAATATGTACATGCAGAACCAAAATTCAGATAATTTACATCATCTCTAAAGGCAAAAACAGAATCTTTTTCAGCATAGGATATTCTGTACTGTGTCCAAATTTATAAATAAAATGTTGAGCTTTAGGATTTAAGTTTTTCTCTGCATGTCAGATTCCCACCTACTTCAATTATATAAGCTTATCACTACCTGACAATGCCAGAACAGTAAATATACAATACTCCACATTGTGATACATAAGTTACCAAGGGGAATATGTTATAGCCTAAAGTGGTGAGAATTGCAAACTGGCTATCTATCTCTGAGTACGTCTAGAGAACCATAAAATGACCAGTGGTTTTCTGTTTAAGTGTTTGGGTCACAAGAATCAAGCATTTTATTTGCCCTTTTCTTTATTGGACAAGCACAAATGAATGTTACTTTGTGGAACTTAAAATCGCTTCCCTTATTGGTGATCTGGCATTGACTGCCCTCAAACAAACTGTGGAGGAAGAAAAAAATGTTTCTAATGTAAGAATTTTGCATCATCTTGCTGATCTTGCAGATGCTGGTTTTTTCATTTTAACTGCAGCCATTGAATTGAAATGAAAGGCATCATAAAAATTGGACACCTCACCACTTAGCAAGTATTATATTAATGACTTAATGAAGGAATCTTGAATCAGAGCTGTGGGTGATTTGGTTAATTGTACAAGTTCAGTTATTTTGTGTCCTCCCCTTGATATTGCTCTGGGGAGCAAAAGAGGCTTGTGATGTTTATAAAGTATATACAGTTGTAAGCATTGAACTATTAAGGGAGTGATTACTTGAGTATTTTCCAGTTTGCAACACTAAAAAGGGATGAGTGGAAAAGATATCTTACTTCAAATTCTGTGCTCAATTATAAAACATTTATGGCTTTCAGAATTTAAAAACTAAAAATGGCTATCTATATTTAGGTAATGCATTAGCCTGTGAACAAAATGCAGTAACAATCTAAGGAAAACCTCTAGGATAAGATGTTTGGGGAAAGCTATGAGATGTTGAAATTCAAAAGCGTCTTGGAACTTTTGCAATCTTATTTGGCTTAAAGCATGGGTGTTTAGACTTAATTTTTCCCTGACTCTTAAAGTTATTATACCTGAATATTTTAAATAAAATCCCCTCATGGCATCTTGTTAGCCTGAAGATAATGATAAATGACCCACTTTGGGACTCTGGAAATATTCAGACACTTAATAACTTGTAAATTGCCCCATTTCAGAAATTCTGAAATCCCTAAGGAATTTCCCTCCTCCCCCCATAGCTCATTGTAGTAAACCTCTAGGGAATTTCCCCCCATTGTCAGTTTAGTAAATGCTGGTTGTTTCTTCTCCTAACACTTTACCACTGAAAAGAATGCAATAGTAATGAGCAAAAATGAATTGTGTAGACTAAAAAATAGCTATAAAGGCTTTAAAAAGATGTAGGAGGTGAAGGAACAGGTATTTCCACATCCACCCCCTATTTGAAGCTTAAAAAGTGATGAAATCTGCAGTGGGTCAAATTTGGAAACTGTTACCAATGAAGGCTATTTATGGTGATGGTGGTGGAAGAGTTGGAGAACGAGGGATCAGGAAGAATAATATGGAATAAGATGGTCAACATTAAACATCATTTGGGTGGTTTGGCATTTGCTAATTTTCATTCTGGCCATTCTTCTTCTCAACCAGTCCCTAACATATTTTTCCTGATGTACTTGGGCAGGTATGTTTCTATAGCCAAAGCTGGTAAGACTGAACCCAGTAGAGGAAGTCAAATGAAGGAGCCAGGCAGGTTCTCAGATCACTTTGACAGAAAATGTTGAATGCAATGTACTCATAAAACCCTTTCACATTTCAGAGCTTCTAAAGCGATAACGCTTTTCCTGAAATGATTATAATTCTTACCGTCAGGGTAGCAGTAGTATTAAAGAAAGGATCTTTCATTCTGAGATATGTAATGTAAAGTTTTAGTGTCTAACTGGGAATACTAAACACAGATCTAATGTTGGAATTATTATAAACTTGATTTCTGAAAAATTTCTCTCACCTTGGGCAACACGTTTTTATTCTTCACAGTCCTGGCTTATCCTGGCTATACTCAAAATAAATTAGACCATCCAGCCAAATCTATGGATTTGGTTTGCTCTTTTTTTTCCTAGTGGAATTTGTGTGTATGTGTGTGTGTGTGTAATTGCTAAATTAGAACTTTGCTCCTAAAATATGCAGAAATTTTTATTTCTTCCAAATTTTGATATGTCTGGCATCTATGTATACCCAAGGGTAACAGAAGAAATCCTCCATCACTTTTCAAGTTAGAAGCTGTGAGTGAATTGTTTGGAGTTGGGCTGATCAGGAATTATATACATATTTTGAAAACTCCAAAGTATCATAAGCAGTATTTCATTACTTTTCCTAGCTAGTAACCATTTAGTTCATATATGGTCCACCGTATACCCAATTCTTCCTTTTCACACCAGTTTCCCTTTTTCTCCCCCCCCCTCAATTCAAGACCTGCTGGGTTTATTCTACCACTACCTGCACACCCATGTTCCAAGTTCCATGTAGAAAAGGGCTCCAAGGTCTAAACATTCTACTTTCTTTCTACATAACGCTGTTAGATGAGCTGCAAGTTATTACAAGGCATACTTGAATCGAGTCTAGTATTTTCACTGTCTTCAGAGTGAGTAGACAAGGCCTTTTAATGATAATGTTCATTGCCTTTTATGCTGTAATATTGATAAGTTATGATGCTAATAAAGACTTTTCTCCCTTATTATGTCTAACCTACAGCACTATTCAAACCGATGGCATAGGAAACAGGACATAAAGTAAGAGGGTAAAAGTGAATGAAATTTTATCTTGATACAAGGATTCTTGCAGTCTGTGTGGTGGTTAAGAAATGACTTCTGTCCTCAGTAAATTGGTATTTTGGAGTGTGACGTGGTGATGAGTTGGATTGGTGAGATTGGCATGGAATTGCAGTAACCAGCATCTCACTGGTTGTTAATTCCCCACCTCTGGCCTAAAGGATGGGCACTGCATCTGCATGGAACTTCACATGGTATTTGAGCTGGTGTTGCAATGTAGTCCAGATGACTATTTCATAAATAAATATCCAAATTACATATGCAAAACTATTTTTTAAAAATGAAGAGAATTTAAGAAAAAAATCTATCTCTTTGTCATCACAATATGCAAAACGTAAGATACCCTAAATTTCACTAGTATATGGAATTCTAAGTGCAAAGATTGTAACCTACTTCTATATTATTCCTTGTCTCAGAGATCCTAACAACTTTAGTCAAAAGGAAAATAGAAGAAACTTTATTAAATTATGATCTCAACGCAGACTCAGACACACTAAAGAAAGGGTTATCATTGGTATTCAGTAAATTGTACTGTTCCATTTGGCAAAGTACAGATTTTCCTTCAGCATTAAGAGAATGGGCCATTTTCCTAAGTGGCGACATTTGAGAAAGCCAAAAAGGAAGGTTTACGAAAAATCGGGAATGAGGAATTTTGTGCCTGTGAGAATATTTTTCTCTCTTACAAATGGTCTTCATCTTTTTAATTGTTCCTCACATGCTTAAGACAAAATCATAGCCTAGGATAAACAAGAATAAGATCACAAGTTAGTCATTTTGTACTGATGACAAGTTAATAGTCATTTTCAATTTATGGTCAAGCATTTAAACTTTAAAATATTATGGGACAATTTTATTTCAAATGACTATAAATTCAACTGTTTCTAAAGGAAGTACTTAAGTTCTTTTTTCTTCTTATAAAGATTGACAAATGTCATAATAAGTGGCCAGCTGTGCATTCTACTGCTTTTTTGCCTAATAAAATGAATTATTTTTATTTGACATATATAGTATTTGCATTTCAACTTTTCCTTTTAAGATGTATTCTTGTATATTTTTGAGGCAAATTTGAAATGTTTTAGAAAATATGTAATATTACTTTACTTGCTCCTTGAAAAAATATGGTGTTAATAATTTCCTAGAAACTCATGGTTTGGTCAGTTTGTGAGGACGTTCTTGAGGATAAATTTGTTATGACAAATCACTGATTGCCATTGAAATGGTAATTATGGTTCTGTAAATGAACATAGTATCAATAAGCAAAAGCAGTGGTTCTCAGAGTGAGAGCAGTAGCATCAGCAACAGCAGAGAATGTGTTCGAAATGCAAATTGCGGGGTCCACCCCTGACCTACTGGGGGAGAGGGTGACTCGGCAGTCTGTAGGTAATAAGCCCTCCAGGTCATTCTAATGCACATTAACGTTTCAGAACCACTGACTACAAAATAAGACATACATGTGCTGCGGACTGCCTATAAGAATTTCTGTTTGTGTTTGAGCATGGTAGATGGAGTCTGAACAATGTCAGAATGCATTTAGGGTCATTAAAAACATAAAATGTATGTGAGCCAAGATCTCATTAGGTCCATCTCTGTTATCCCTCACAGGGTTTACTTGATACAAAGCCCTTCACATAATGGTCCTTGATATATATCTGTTGATTATTAAATGACAGGTAAGGTAATTTAGATAAGCTAAATTAATTTTCTCAGCTCTTGTTCAATAGGTAACCAGATTGGAAGTGATATGTTAGGTTTTAACTTCATAGCAAAGTTCTCGAAGAAGTATATTGACATTTTGGTTTGCTTTCAGTGGTTTTGTTCTCTGACCTTGGTTTGGGGTCACTGGGTAATCAACACTATTTGGAAAGTATGGAGATCCACATAGTTATACAAAGCAGAAAGTGTTCTGGGACAGTGGCTCCCTTCCTGCCAGCTTCATCTAGAACCTGGCAAAACTTTGGTAGGTAGGAATATCACCATAACCTTTTCCCTTTACTTCATGAATGTTCTTTAGCCCTTGGATATATGCCAGGTTGGCAGGACATATTTGGCAACAATACACCATAACTGGAACAAAATTAATCATCATTAACAAACCTGACCCCCCACGGATAGACCCAGCATGATGTTACAGAAACAGAACTGGATTTAAGCTGGTTGATGAGACTTGAAATAAAGGATTTACCTTCTGAAAAAGCTTATTTATTTGAAATCCTTCATAGAACTCTGTTTTTGTTTTTACTGTTACCAATGGGAAGAAAAATCAAATGCTCACAGAGTCTCCTATTGGCAGAAAATGGAGTGTAAGGCAGATTGGATGGCCTTTTGGCCTTTTCCTTTGGCAGTGTATCCTTTACTTGAATTCTCACACTGTGGCTACCACAGTGAATCCTGTGGCATTGGTAAAGACAATTAACCCTGTTAAGGCTTTTCTTTCCACTAACAGAAGGGCAATAAACTTAAATTATCTCCCCAAACAAAAATGCTATGTAAGTGCTTTGAAATATAATTTGTTCTGGCAGCAATTTTTAAGGATATGACATTTTCATAGAGAGGTGTACAGTAAGAATCAATTTTATGACATAAAAGCTGAGGATCTTATTTGTAATTATTATTAAAATAATTATGATGATAAAAACTCATGTTGAAGCCACTAGGGAACAAAAAGCATCTTCTAATATTGTAGTAACATGTGCAAGGTTTCTTCATGGACCTATACAAGATAGTAGGGGAAGAAGAAGATTGGGTTTAAATGGCATCAAATAACTGAGTAATTCAATAAAAAATGCAATTACTCATCCCAATGCTATGATACTAAAGTGGAAGACAACTGGGGTCATTGCACTAATGGTATATGCGGTTGAATTGAGAGGAATTTTTATCAAAATATGGATATAGTCTTCCTACTCCCTCTATGCCTCAGCCCAGTATTCCCTCTGGCCACACAATGGACCTCATAGAAAACTTCTATTCCAGGGGTTTTTAACCTTTTTTGTTCCACAAACCCCTTTTGTCAGTCAGGTGAAAACCACAGACCCCTTCTCAGAATGTAGCGGCAGATAGTTTTATGACACTCAACATCGGCATGTCTTTAAATTAAATTTTAGGATTATTCAAAATCACACTTTACAATTTTCCCATAATTTCAATACCCGATAACCTAACATGGTTCAACATCTGTTCAAATAGTCATTTTAGGCAAATATTTAGAAAGTCGAGTTTTCCCATGGCATCATAAAACCATCTCTGCCACCCTTACCAACCTTTTTGCAGGAAGTTATCCCCTGCACTCAGAACATGCTCCATCAAAATAAAAATCATAAAAAAGTCCACACTATCCTGTGTATTATTTAATAAATATATTACACCTACACCAACACATCCCCACAATAATAATGTTTTTTTTTTAAATTTTCAGTTCAAGCTCATGGACACCCTGAAATCTTTCCCCAGACCCCTTGGGGGTCTAAAGACCCCTGGTTAAGCACTCCTGTTCTATTATGTTAAATTTCATGCAGCACTTTCTTGCTGGAAGCTTTCAGACTTCTCTAGGCAGTTATGTTCTCACCAAATAATCTATGTATCTCCTTAATAACAATTACTCTTCTATGTTATAATTATTTGTTTCTATATAAGTCTCTCCACTAGCTCTTTAAGGACAGAGATTCTATTACTTTTAACAATTCCAGTGTCTCACCCAATATCTGTTGCATAGCAAGACACTCAGTTAATATTCTCTGATGGCAATGATGGCCAAAGAAGGACATAAAGTTATTTGTCTTCTCAAGAGATGGAATATGACTTTTGAGTTCAGAAACATATGTTCCTTCTTGACTTAAGCAGAACTAAACTTTTCACTTTAAAATATGTAAACAGCATTTGAAGAAATGACAAAAGCGCCTCTGGGTTTGTGACAACAGAAATGCTAATCCTCTGGATGTTGAGTGGTTCCTGTAAGCAGAAACTGAGTTCTACATTAAGCCTGTCTTTCTCCATTGGTGTTGAGAAAAGCTTTGCTTCCAGAGACAATCTCTGTCCCTTTGTTTTGGAGATTAGGTTAAAAACAGCGCAGACAAAAGTCCTTGCTGATTTTAATGAATGGGGCTTTGCAAGGGGACTATTGGCTTCAGTGAGGCTCTTTCTCCCCAGAAACCTTAATTTCCACTATGACTCACTGCTGCTGCTTTGAAAAACCTTACTTCGTACAACTGTTTTCCAGGATTTTGCCCTAAGAAAAATGGGCTCCACTTTATTTTAATGGAAAGTAAATAGTACAAAAGTGCTTATTGTATTTAATAGATGGACAATCAGAATTTGATTGTACTCTGAAGGCAAAGCGTGAGGGCAAGTAGTGCAAAGACAAGATGGTGAACTCTAAATTCTGGCCCCAGCCCTTTGACCTTGGGAAAGCTTCCTGAGGCTTATTTCTTCAGGTAGAAAGTGAAGTTGATAACACATTCCTGGACCATCTTTTAGGTGGTGTTTCTTCAAAAGTCGAAAGCATAATGCAAATAGAAGATATTAATAGCCAGACAGGCTTCACTTAAGATAACTCTTAATAAGAACAAAA
>PVKH010045871.1:0-10454 GCA_004027955.1 Chaetophractus vellerosus
CCCAAGTTGCCATTATTGACTTCTCTCTCTCCCTCAGCGCCCCAGGTGAATCCAGCAGTGGATCAGTGTTGCACATAGACCCCGAACGCAACTGCTTCTCACCGCCCCCGTCCAAGCCACCATCGTCTCCTACCTGGGCGACCGTCACTGCCTTTCAGCTCGGCTCCCTGCTTCCACTTTGCCCTCCTCAGTCAGAGTAACCTTCTAAAAACGCACCAGGTGCTGATGCCATCCAGGAGCTTGCTTAACACCTGGCACAATCTGCCGAGCTCCCTGCCTTCACCTCCGTCACACTCGACCTCGCACTCTGCACCTGCTACGAGGCTCTTCTTGGATCAGGCGCCGTTCATCCGCCCTCAGGGCTTCCTAACCCGCTCGTCCCTCTCCCGAGAATGTTCTCCCTCCAGACTCCCGTCATTTAGCTCTCTGACCACATCTAACCTCAAAGTTGTCTACCCAACCTCCCTATCTAAAGGGTACCCCCCACCACTCTCCGTTTCCTTGCCACGCTTGATATTTTCACAGCATTCACTGAGTGATCTAGTGACATGTTCATTTATTTAGCTACTTGAATGCACATTTTCTAGCATGTAAGCTCCATAATGCAGGGGTTTTTGATATGTTCACCACTACATCCCTGTGCCCAGACCAGTGCCTGGAAAGCAGAAGCTGCTTTCTAAATATCTGTTGAATGAATGCGTAAAGGCATAAATGATTGGTCTTTGCAACAGCCACATGAGTCATCAGCTACTATACCCATTTTATGACTGAGGAAACAGTGGGCTGGAAATGTCTGGTAGCTTGTTGAAGCTCTGTAGCTGGCTAATGGCCCTGCCTTCTAGGATTTATAGATTTCTAGGACTTCCCAAATCTATCTGATTCTATTAAACAACACCTGGACTAAGAGCTAGGAAATCTGGCTTCCTATCCTGGCATGTGGAAAATTTTGTGTGACTTTGGGCAAATTACTTCGGTTTTCTAAGCCTTGTTATTCTGTTTTTAAAATATATAGGCTTTATTTTTAGAGAAGTATTAGGTTTACAGCGAAATTACACAGAGAGTTCTCATATACAACCCCCTCCCCACATACTATTTCCCTTATTATTATCATCTTGCATTGGTGTGGTACATTTGTTACAATTGAGCAAATATTGATAGATTGTTAGTAAGCAAAGTCCATAGTTTACATTAGGGTTCATTCTTTGTGCATGTAATTCTATGGGCTTTGACAAATTCATAACATCACAATGTCATGTATCCACCATTACAGTAAAAACGCTCTATTCTCCACCTATTCATCCTTTAGCCTCATTATTCTAATCCTGTAAATAAAAGGGTTTTCTAAAATCCTCAAGGTCCTTTCCAGCTCTATCATTTCCAACATACAAAATAATTAGCATACATCCATGCCATTGTTATAGTATTTTCGTCCTGCTTTGGGACAGCGATTGCGTAAGACAATACTCAAGGTGTCGATGTGTAGCCCAGTGGTCTACAAAAGTCACATCAACTTTCCTTTGCCCTGGCAGGGGACCAGCCAACTCCTGGATTTGCTAGACAGCTGCTGCCATTGTCCTTGCTAGTTCTCTCATCTTGAGTGAAACATTGGGCCTCTCTAAGCTTCAATCTTTGTTGTGAAGATTAAGAAGGATAATATATATATGACAGCCTTGAAATTATTTGTTGTTCTTCAGTTGTTATAACATGGCCATGATTTCAAGCATTCATGATTGCTGTAGGTAGCTTCTATACTGAAAACATTGCTTATAATAAATATAACATCCATGTGTTTTATTCTAGAAAATACATTAGATAAAGGTGCAACCTTGCACAGATACATTAAAAGAAATAAGAATACAAGCTTGAATGTGGCTCATAAAATCATCAGAGATTTTGCTGGCCAGGGGTGAAAGAAAAGACCAAGTGGCAAGTACCAGGTCAGATGCTGTTGATAGACTAGGCATTTAATGCTCAATAAATGTTGTTGAAACAATGAACCATTGCCTTGATGGGCAACCCTTCAAATAGATCTGATGAGCATCTTTTTACATTCTTGAGAAGATGCCTATTGTTCTGTATGCATTTAAATAAAGAGTATTGTGCTATAGATCTCATTCTGCTTTTATTTTTATCAATAAGCACTATGCTTCCCAGATCAGCCCACACTCCAGTACCGTCTCCTAGCTGTTGCTCCAAATGCTGCACAGCATTCCAGAGTCCATCCACATTTCACTTATCCACAACCTAGCTGGTGCACCTTATCAGGGAGATATGCCGATTGGCAGGTAAGCTGGTACAGCCATTCTGGAGAGCAATCTGGCAGTACTTGGTTAAATTCTAGTAGTCATGCATCCTATGATCTGGGTATTATTGTGAAGAAACTTGTTCATTTCAGTGTTGTTTATGAAAGCCAAGAGCTGGAGATGGCAGCAATGTGCTGGAGCTGGCCTGTATGGCTCGCAAGCGCCAACTGACAAATTTTCAGAATCTGGATTTTTATTAACTCAACCATTATTATTTATATTTAAGATTTATTTTATTTATTTATTTCTCCCTACCTCCACCCCCGTTGTTTGCACACGCCATCTGCTCATCTTCTTTTTAGGAGGCACCGGGAACCAAACCTGGGACATCCCATGCAGGAGGGGGACACCTAATCATTTGAGTCATCTCGACTCCCTGCTTGTTGTGTCTCTTGTGTTCCTCCTTGTGTCTCTCCTTGCATCAGCTCATTGCATCAGCTCGCTGTCTTGCTCGTCTTCTTTAAGAGGTAACAGGAACTGAACCCAGGACCTCCCATGTGGTAGGAGGGCACCCAACTGCTTAAGCCACATCTGCTTCCCTCAACTATTATTAAAAATCAAATGATATAAACTTACAATGAAATAGCTATATTAAAAACCAAAGTAATAAATACTAAAAATTTATCACTTCCTAATTATTTACTATATTTTACTATATTATATTTTTGTCCATGTTCTTGAGGTACGTGGCGTCTATCTGCATGATGGAAATTCTATATAATGATGTGCTGCTACTGTGCTTCTCATTCCAACTCTGCATTCTCTGATGTCACATTGGTAGCTTGAAACTGGCCATATGGGAACATTCATACCATAGAAATCAACAAACACTACCAACCAGAGCTTTTGGCCTCAAGAGCCAGTGGTTAAACATTTACCAGTTCACTGGAGGTAGACGTTTTTTGGTGGTGGTGGTGTTCGTTTTGTTTTGTTTTGTTTTGTTTTGTTTTGAGGTACCAGGGCCAGGGATTGAGCCCGGGACCTCGTATGCAGGAAGGCAGCACTCAACTGCTGAGCCACATCTGCTCCCCTGGAAATAGGTTTTTAACTCTCCATTTACAAATGAGGAAAATGAGGCTCAAGCAAGTTATAAAATGTGCTTACAAGCAGTGGAAACTGGATTCAGACCCAGGTCTGTCTCAGACCTTGTACTTTACTTTGATGAAAATTAGAGGTGGCTTATAATGTTTAGGTTATAAGATTCTCCTTACTGTACCATCACCACTGCACTTTGGCTTCTTGTTAAAAACAAAAACAACAACAAAAAACAAAACTATTGCCTGCCAGCACCTGGGTATAGAGTGAAATCAAGAACAGCACCGTTTTTTAGACCCATCTGCTTACCATTTGAGCTTCATTAATTCCTCAAGTGAGAACCCTGTCCTAAAGGCAGGTGTCTTTGCTTACAGTAAGTATGAAAAATAAATGAGCTCAACTTTCAGCTGAGTGTGTGAGGCTACATAAACTAATCATTAAACAGGACAGCTAAGATACTTTAGCTACTGATTAACTTTACAAGACTTGTGAATAAACCCTGCTATTTGCACACAGGAGCCCGTGACTCTGTCTTTACCTGTGTCACAAACTTCTATGTGTGTTTACATAGAAGTTACTTCCTAAATTTTCCATGGCGGGTGACTTGTAAATTAGCTATGGATTCTTCTTGTTATCAAATAAGTATTTTCTCACTCATTGGTCATCAGTCAGTCATCAACAAACAAGACATAGGAGGGAAAAAAAGATGAATAAAATATGATCCTGACCTTAAGAAGTTAATAGCCTTGCATGAGAAACACACATTTTAAGTACTTAAATTTGATAAGGCCCATACTAAAGGCTATGGAAATAGCTAATTTCATGCTTTGAATTGAACCTCAGGACTGTGCTTGGTCTCTTTGGCCAAGGAAATGGTAACTGGGACCCCATACCAAAGAAATAAGTGTAGAAACATGCAGCTTGAATGAGATTGCTCCAGAAGAGAGTACACTGCTTATCCATTAAACAAAGGAAGAATACAATAGAATAGGTATCAGCAGATGCTGGGTCCAGTTCTGACTCAGCTGTTTCCTCACTGTGTGACCTTGAGCAGGAAGTAATTCCTCCTATCTAGGACTCAAATTCTTCATCTTGGGTATAGTAGAGTAAGGGCCAAGCCTCCTTAACCAGAAACCCCAAAAGACAGTGGCTTCAAGAAGATGGAAGTTTATTTCTCTCTCCAATAATGGCCTGGCCAACCTAGGCTAGGTAATTCCCTTCCGTGACGTTATGAGGAAAGCAGGTTTCTTCCATCTGGGTGCTCTAACATTCCCGAGGGTGAGACCTTGTTTTTTTGCATGGTTGAAGATAGGTTGCAGGCTCCCTAACCCCAGTAGCTTTAAAGGAAATCCCATATATCAGAGCCTTTCTATGCGTTATCCTATAAACATGACTTCACAGGAGCAGCAAAGACAGTGCTGTGCACAACAAGACTGCAGAGCAAGAACAGCAAACACTTTTTAAAAATTGCATTAAAAAAGTCACATCTACATAGGTTTAGAAAGAAAAGCAGCTGGTAGATTGCAGCACATATCAGACTTGCTATGTTACTGCAGGTATCCCAACAGTAGCCAAAGTGCATCCATTTTTTTTTTTTTTTTTGCAGAAAAACTACCATCCAGTTTGATTCAAGAATGCAGGGGCATATTGCCGGCAGGGCGACAAATTTGCACAAATTCTCATGATGATTCTCTCTGCTGGCAAGTGCTATGGAAGCTTCTCTGCAGGCAGAACCAGGAACTTGAGGAAGTTCTGTATTTAGTTTTTGCTCTAAGTGATTATATTTTTATGTTCTAACAAACCACAATTAATATTTCTGAACTGCCTTAGAGTTTACAAAATACTTTCATATTGCATTTACTACTCACAATAATATTGTGAGATGGATATTATTAAACCCATTTTAAAGAGAGGAAACTAAGATTCAAAGGGAGTCAATAATCTGCCTAAGACCTAACAATTTTGGAGAAATGGTAAGTGAAAGAAGACAGCAGTTAGATTACTTACAGTGTGGCTACCAATATTCTCTTTGCATGCATGCCCTTGTTTTGTATCCTCCCGCACTGACTTTGGACTTCGCCAGGTAATCAGCTTTGACCAAGAGAATGCAGTGGATATGTTGTGTGATTTCCAAGACTAAGACTCAGAAGTTCTTGCTCACACCATCTTGGAATGCATAACTGACACCACTACATGTCAAAGCCCAGTTTAGCTTACTGGACTTTGAGAAACCTTGTGGAGCAGAGAGAGCCATTCTGATGAGGTCCCCTGGACCAACCAGTCAAGAACCAATACCAGTCCCCAAACCTATAAGGAAGGCCATCTGAGACCACCAAGACCACGTAGAGAACCAGGTTCTGCAGTCACACAAATGACACCAGGTGAGACCAGCAGAAGAGCCTCCCAGCTAGGTCAGTCTGTTTTTATGACCTAATAATTGTGAACAAATAAAAATGGTTGTGTTTTAAGCCACTAAATTTTTGGGGTGTTTTGTTACACAGCAAAAGATAACCACTACATTGAGAGAGAGAAGAACTTGAGGTCTATGCTTTTTTATTATTATTATTATACTGTGTTGCCTCCCTTCAGTATAATCCTCATAAGCAAGAATGAATTTTTATAAATACACATATATTAACACACCATACTACAAAAATGATTTTTTTTTGAGGTACCGGGAACTGGGGATTGAGCCACATTGGTTTCCCTGAGTAGGTTTTTTCACTTGTTTTGCTTGTTGTTTGTTGTTGTTGTTGTTGTTGTTTTCAGGAGGTACCTGGAACCGAATCTGGGACTTCCCATGTGGGAGGTGGGCACTCAACCACTTGAGCCACATCCACTCCTCAGAAGTGATATTTACATTTCAAATAGGTACAAATGCTTTTACTTCTACTGAGGATGTAAAAAGTCACACGAGAATGTTACTCTTACCCTAACAATGAGAACAAGCTGGAAAGTTTAAGTTTTGAGCCCATTAGAGAACGTGGAGGTCACAAGGCAAATTGGTGGATTGAAAGCCAAAGATTGACCAACCCCTCTGAGAAGAGATGGGATACATAAACTGTTTCATCTGGGACAGAACAAGGGGAAGGAGGCGACAATCATAGAAATAGATAAGAAGAAAACAGCTGAAATATTAGTAAATTCTTAAAGACTGAGCGAGGCCTAGTCTGGAAGTGTAGACTGTCTGTGGACCCCAGATATGAGGGGAGTCTGCATTTACTCACCAAGTATTTTCTGTGGCACCCACCAAGTGCTATGAGAAAGACCAGTGACAGGGCAGTGGCTGGAGGGAGGCCTTGCCTGTGGGGCAGTCCAAAAAGTCCTGCCTAGTTTGAAGATAAAGGAGAATCTAGAGTAATTCATGCATGTTCTGGAATCTGCATGGGAACAAGGCATTTGCTGATTACAACTGGGGGATGGGCAGGAAACACACCCTCACTAGGATCCTGCTCTGATATGAAGCCAATGCCACCTCCCGCTGGAGCAGGAGCAGTAAACCAGCCACCCTGGACCCTTCACTGACATGAAACAGAAGGTATCGCCACCTGGAGCAGACAGGAAGCAAACCCCTGCCCCTGCCCCTGCCCCTGCAGTGGTACCAGGCAGAGCGCCTCTCCACTGGGTGAAGGGCAGGGAATCTGCCTGTAACCCTGACTAGGCACCGAGGGGGAGGCAGAGGCTGCTTACCACTGGGGGAGGGTCAAGAGTGCCCACTGACCCATGCAGGAGGCTTAGGGACAGAGCCTTCCTAAGGCTGAGGCCAGAGTAGACAAACTGAGGGTCTCCCTTCCTGTAATACAAACCTTACACTGAGTACCAGGTACCAATTGACTGCTGCTGGGGAGGAGAAGGGGAGAGAGTGACCCCCTTTGTGGCATAGTCATAAAGAGCCATTTCAATGTGAAAAAAGATAATTTAATAAAATTCAATTTTCACTCATTTTTCTTTAAACCTCTTAGTAAACTAGGAATAGAAGCAAATTTCCTTTTTTGATAAGGATTATAATAGCTAACATTGAGTATTAAGTATGTGCTAGGAATTTTGCTAAATGCTTTTCATGTATTTTCTTATTATATTTTCATACCGATCTCATCAGGTAGGTATAATTATTATTCTGTTTTATATATGCAGAAACTGAGACTTTAAAAAAAGTTGTCATAGCTAATTAGTAATAGAGCCAGGATTCAAAGCCATTTCTGAAGCCTTTGTATGGAGGCACCGCAGACAGAGAAGGCAAACCCTTATCTGAAGTAGTTCTCAATTCCTGTAAGGATAAATTGTTGCTCTCTCCGTGTGCAAAGATTCTGATGTAATCAACTTGCCATCAAGTAGCTGGATAATCTCCTTGAGGGATCGAGTGCAACGAGCTCCCAGCACTGATCTCTGCTCCTGGCAGGCTGGATGTTCAGCAGTGGTAGGAGACTTAGTGAGAGGCTGAGCCTTGGAGAGACACCCATGCAGTCTTCATTCCTGTCATCACAACCCCTCTGCTAATGGTCCCTCTGTCACAGCACTAAAGGAGCTAAGGAGAGCTGTTGGCTGCTCTCTAAACAGGGCAAGTCAATTTTGTCAGCCTGGTTGCTGAGCATGCCCTTGACCGTGGATATCTTTGGTGGGCACAGTTGTGTTCACTCCTATAGGTTCATCTATACGGCTCTTACCCAGACTTCCTCATCTCTGCTCATCCAGTCTTGTTCTTTCCAGGCCCCTGAAAACGAAACCATTCACTACCTCAGACCATTTATCTCTTGATACATGATGAATCAATTTATTGCATATCTGCCAAATGGGAGGATTCCTCTTGACCACTGTTTAGTATTTACAATGAGGAGTAGTGTTACAGCAGTTCGTTTTCAGCTAGTAGAGAACTCCTCTGGAGGCCAATTGTTTTTCCTTTTGTGTTGGTTGGTTGTGGGAAACCTACCCCCCACCATCCCACATGAGGCCATAGAGGGTAATCTGAGTGAGAAGTGTTGATGCAACAAAAGTAGTTGTCATGGGAGCATGGGCCACCTGTTCAAGCAACTTTCTTGTGCCCTCTGGACTTGCTCAGACCTGTTCCCAATTGTATAATTTCCATTGAGTGAAGGACTGTGCTGCAATTGCCTGGCTCATAACTCAGGAGATATGATCCCAGTTCTAATGCTCTACTCTGGTTGCAAAGTCACTTGTTATCCTTTAGTCAGGTCTTCAGTCTCTATCATCACAGTTCCTTTTCAAATGGTGAGATCTCTGCTGCAGGAGGCACAGCCTCATTTCAGAACCCTAGGGATATGTAATGTGACTCTGCTGACTTGTTTGCCAGAGTCCACACAGCATCTTTACCTAGTACAGAAACCACTGGAACCATTGTAGTTGCTAAATCATACAGACCAAACAGCTGGATAGTTTGCAGTACAGCCCGATCCTGCTTCAGAGACCAGTCATGCCAGGCCCCACACAAAACTAGCAGCCTTCTAACTCACCTGATAAATAGGCCAAAGTGCTATTCCTAAATGTGGCAGATGCTATCTCCAAAAGCCAGCGAGGGACACTAACTATTGTATTATTTCCTAGTGGCAGGTGATGAAAGATACGACTTGCCCTTTATTTTAGAGGGGATGTCTTGGCATGTCCCAGGCATTTGGACCCCTTAAAATTTCAATGATGAGTAATGTTATCAACATGATGATATAAGACATACCCTGGAAAATCTCCTCATAAAATCAGCTAATAAAAGGAAAAATCCCACTTGCTTAGAACTCTGGAGGATAATAGAGATTGGAGGAGGACTTCATAAATGCTGAATCAAAGAAAAAGAGAAGGAAAAATAATCTCCAAGATCAGGGCAAGAATAAATGAAGAAGAGATGAGAAAATCTGGACTGTTAAATATGGGATACTTTAAAGGTCTAGAATAATTTGGACCAAGCATCAGAGAAGAGCCTTAATGTAAAACAAATCAATAATAAAACACCAGACAAGAGGTAGAAACTCAAGAGTGTTAACTCATCAAGGTAATCAGATGCCCAGACATCAGCAAATAATTACAAGCCATACTAAGAAACAGGAAGATATGACTCAGTCAAGGGAACAAATTAAAATGTCAGAGGAGAAATGGAATTTTGAACAATAAAAGAATAGCAAAAAAAAAAAAAAATCTCCAAAATCTATTTAAGGAGATGAAAGAAAATATAGATATAGAGCTAAAGGATATTAAGAAGACAATAAGTGAGCATAAAGAACAATCTGAAAGTTTGAAAATAAATATAACAGAAATTATGGGGATGAAAGCACAATGATAGAGATTAAAAATACACTAGAGGCATACAGCAAATTTGAACAGGTAGAAGAAAGAATCAGCGAACTAGAACACAGGACAATTGAAATCACACAGTCAGAAGAACAGATAAAGAAAGAATAGAAAAAAATTGAGCAGTGTCTGAGGAATTTAAGTGATGGCATGAAACACACAAACATATACATCATGGGTGTCCCAGAAGAAGAAGAGAAGGGAAAAGGGGCAGAAAGAATAGCTGAGGAAGTAATAGCCAAATTATGAAAGATATAAATATACAGGTCCAAGAAGCAAAATGTACCCCAAAAAGAATAAATCCTAACAGACCTACTCTGAGACACATACTAATCAGAATGTTAATTGCCAAAGATAGAGAATTCTGAAAGCAGAAAAAAAAAAAGTGATTTGTCACATACAAGGGATTCTCAATAAGACTAACTGCTGATTTCTCATCAGAAATAATGGCGGCAAGAAGGAAGTGATATGATATATGTAATGGTTTCAGAGTTTTATTTAATCATGAATTCCAAAAATACAGATTGGATTATTCTTGTAAACTAATCTGTTCATCTGGGCATGATTAAGTTATGAGTAGGGCGTTAACTGCCACGTCAGTGAGATGTTGAGCCCCGCCCCTTGGTGGGTGTGGTCTCAAGTATAAAGGCAGCAGATTGAGAGAGGCAGGATGAGAGAAGCAGAGACTTAGAAAAGCAGATTGGAGAAGCAGTTCTGGTGTTGGAGTGAGCCGATCGCCGGATAGTCTACAGCTGCCTTGTGGAGAGACGCAACGCATAGAAAGCCTCATGGTCTACAGCTGAACTTGTGGTGAAAGCAGAA
>PVKH010045872.1:0-10455 GCA_004027955.1 Chaetophractus vellerosus
GGAATGGAACCCGGGGCCTCCCATGTGGTAAACCAGGGCTCTACCAATTGAGCCACAGCTGGTTCCCGACGATCTTAATTATATCAACTCCTTGTTCAAAACTTCATCTTTTCTAAGCCTAGTGGATAAACTGATACCTCAATTAGCTTCCACCACCCCTACCCGAATCCTCTAATCAAACTAGTTTACTACAAGTTCCCTGAATCAGATCCCGCACACTCCCGTATCAGCGCATTTGTGAACATTGTTCTCTGCAAGCCTCTCAACCCTAAGAAACTTGTATAGCCTTCAGAACCCAGGTCAAGATTCTAGACTTTACATTTAAATGGAAAAGTTGTTTGCCAGCACTTCTTCTAAGGAAGCTCCAAGTAACTTGTTTTATTTCTACTATCAGATCTTAATCGGCTAAATAAACAGTTATGCTCCCTTTCTACTTACCCTTTTCTGTGACATTCCAAAAGCCTCCTTTCAATGAGTCCTGTTGAACCACTTCCCTACTCTCTTATCATGCACCTTCAATTATATTCTTCCTTAAGTTGGTCCAGAAGGTGTTGTAACTAAACTACACTAAAATTCCTCCTCCACTTAAGGAAACAGTAATAGCCAATAAGGAAAAGCAAGTGTTGTTACTGCATTAGACTGAATTCTAGAAGGACAGAATTTATGACTTTTAATTGTTCAGCAAAACTTAGTTCATTAAAGCAGTGAGAAGAAATAAAAGGCTCAACTTAGAAACTTAAGAAAAGGAAGAACACTAATTTAAATTTAAAGAAACTTTCAAAACAAAATATTGCTTTAATAAAAGGCTAAAATGGGACAAGACCAGATGGAGTAAACAGAGCAATATTACTAAAATAATACTTTATGCTGCACTGCCACTAAATATGTAAGAAATTTACCTAAGAATATCAATGCATAACGGTTTACTCGAAAATGCATTGAGTCATTAGCCACAATTTCATTCAGGGATACATTTAAATAAAGATGGTTAAATATATGATAAATATATTTATCATGACGGCTTTCCCACTAAGTAAACAGACAGAATTCTCTCCTGCAAAGCATTTTTTTCTTTCAAAAACTGATTACATTTCAGTTCTGAGGTTGAATAAAAGCACTGTAAAACGCACCATTTTGGCTTGCACACATTTGGATTCTGTGATAATTCAGGTGCCGGTATATGGCCTGCAGTTTGTTTTTACTTTGCATTGTGTTTCTTTATAGAGTTCAGTTCAAAACGTAAGGATGTGTTTAGCAGAAATGTTTAAAACATTTAGATAATTGTTTTCAAGCTATTTTAGAAAACACCATTTATATAAAAAAGTAATGTGCTGTTTTATAAATTACTCCTATATGTTTTTTACTCTCTTTTTTTTTCTCCCTAGAAAGGACTTTTTCCTATCAGACCAAAAAAATGGTTGCTTCCCCCAACTCACACTTTTCACCTGCGCCAGCTGCTTCCAATTACCTGCTTCCACCTGCAGGACCCTGTTCAGTTGTATTGAGATTGGTTCCTGTTACAAAAACAATCCGACTAAAGTGACCTGTGCCTGAGGCAGAAGACTGCTTTAGTTAGGAGCAAAAATCTTGCATCAGTTTAGTTTCCTGCTCGTTTTTCCTTCCCGGGAATTCTTGGTTCCTTACTCTTGGCACAGTTTCAGATCACTTGTCTCTTTCAGCCTCTGATATGTGCATCTTCCCAATTTCAGTCCAACTATGCAATCTCTATCCATGGCTATTCTAGAATCGCTGAATGTTAGAACTAAAGATTTTATAGATGAGGAATTCAATCCAGATAGGTTACGGGGATTAAAAAAACTATTCTGTCAAAGACAGAATTATAAAATTGGACCCTATGCAATTGCCATTTTATAGGTGAATTTAATTTAGTTCAATGTAATAGAATCCAGGTTCTGAGGTCACCAATTCAGCATTCCTCTCTAATCTATACTGATGTCTTTCTTCTACTCTTCAACTTCAGTTTCCCTATCTGCCAGCAATGATGAACCTTGTTCGAATATTCTGATATTTGGAATGACAAATTTCTAGATCTAGAACAGTGTTTCTCAAAGTGTGGTCTACAGACCCCCTATAACAGGAGAATTTATTTAAAGTCCTACTTAAGACCCAATGAATAAGAATCACTAGCCATAAGGCTCAGGAATCTGTATTTTTTAACATTGTCTCCTAGTGATTCTCAGCTATGTTCAAGTTTGAGAATCACTTATGATCTTTTAGCTCCAGCTGAAATACAACCTTCCAGGTTCTGCTACAGATTCTCTCAAACTTACTTACTTGTCCCATACTTGTCCCCAAGTATCTCAGTCATGTGAATGCAATTAAGTCAAAATGGAGATTTTACCTGGTTTGTTATGGAATGTACTTGAAGGTAATGGAATTTCATATGTAAAAACATTGTTTACCAATTCAGATTTTCTGCCTTTATGTTGTTCTCGTATCATTTGATTTTGTGATTAATTATATAAAACAAAAACAAAGGAGTGCCTCCTTCATACTTTTAAGAAGCTCACGGAATAATGAATTTTTGGGTGACAGACAGATGAAATGAAAATTCTAGTAAAATATGCTAAAAGTAATAAAAATTATGCCCAGGTGTAATGTGAGCACAAACAGTTATCAAAAAATTCAGTTTCGGTTCTATTGGATTAAACAAATCTTGTTTAACTTCCATTTTCATCATAATTAAGATTAATTAATTAATCTTAAATAATCCAGGTTTCTTTTCTTGGGATAGAATTGTAATTCAATTACATTTCTATATATATAGATATCACTTACATGTAATATATAAATACATCATATTTTATAAAGAGTTTGATGTTCTTAGAATGTCATCTTTTACATATATCAGAAAATAAAGTCAATAGCACCATTCAGCAATTTTAAACCAATATTCCAGTATTTTAACTGTTAACTTTTATGAATTACTTAAAACAAATAAAACTTATGTTCAATGTCACCTACTATGAAATCACTGTGTAGAGATCTGAGTTCATTCATTTACTTTCAAAATTGTTGTCAAAGTTAAAATGTATTAAACCCTTGAAAACAGAAACCAAAATGTCTCAACTTTCTAAATCACATAAAAGAGAATTCATTTTATGCTTGCTTTGCAAGCCTCTGATGTCTTTTCCTTTCAAGTACACTAAATTACTGACTTGCCATGATGAGTAACATAAAAGGACCAAGCAAAATACTGTTCACTTACCAAAGATATATAGAGGCGTTAGAATAAAGTACAATTAATTTTCATTTATGTAAAACAAACAACAATATTAGAAAGAACCATCACAGTCATGCTCCAAATCTTTACTTAGGAAGAGTCCAAATAGAAACAGGTTCACAGAATTTCATTAGACTATTTTATTCTTTCCTACCAACCACATTGCTCATATTGCTTTAGACATTTTCATTATTCTTGTGATGTTTGAGAAATGACAAAATTAGAGTAGAGAAATCTGATAAAGATAAAGCATGGCACAAAAGCTATATGGATAATTGCCTTCACAAATCTAGTTCAGCTCTCATCTCTCCTAATTAGCCTCATTACCATTCTTTAAGACAGACTAGCCGTCACTCAAGACCCTGTTCTTTTCTGTCAGAACGAGTGCTGACAGCCAAATGGACAACATATGGAAAAGTACCCTCTTTCCCGGCTATTCTTTCATGCAGTAGATGTTTTGTAAAAAACACAGGCCAGAGAAAGTTTCCTAAAATCCTTCTCAAATGGGTGTCTTTGAATCAGGGGTAGAACAATGCACCTTACCCGCCTCTCTTCACCTCCACTTTATCATAATTTTGAGAGTTTAGGTCATACATTTCAAATTTTTTTATAGTTTTTGTCCATTTTCTAAGAGAAGTTAAAAGAATATAAGCATAGTAATTTTGTTGGGCAATTTCGTTTCTTGGACTTCTTCACCATTAAGCAGCCACAACAAAACTCTAACTTTCAATAGCCCAGGTTAGTTTGCTCTTGATATAATTGTGATATCTTCTGAAATTCCTTTTTAGGGACAAAATGTAAGGACATTATTGATCACCCTTTCAAAGTGGATTTTTAATATTAATTTAAAAAAATTTCAAGTAATCCTTCAAGTATAACATAAATGTCAATACAGACTCATTTGCTCCAGGAAAACACTATGAAAGGAAGGAAAAGTTGGTGACAGGTTGAGATTCTTCTCAGATTTCTGGAAGCCACGTGTATATTCTACAATGGTTCTTTCTGATTAATGTAGTTTTTATAAAATAAATTTTGGTAAGGAAAAAAATATTTCAGTTACTTCAGCATAAACACCTTGACTATTAAATACTTCTAGGGCCTTTCTAAGCCCATTTGTTTATATAATCACAGTTATCTTTCTTGCTTCTTGATCACTTTTGCAGTTCTCTAAACAGGAGTTTTGGTAGATTTAATTTTGCTTTTGTACTGCATAAGCTATGATGCAATCACAATGGCAAGAAAATCAGGGAGAAGGATTTTCTGCACTTTGCAATTGGGGGGAACTAACAGTCCATTCAGCATGACTGAAAAATACCCTGACAGCCAATATTTACTAAGTATGGCACACACACAGGAGCCTTGTTGAAAATCCACAACAAATCTCTCATTGCCGGCAAATCCAAAGGCTTCAGAGACTCTGCAACTGAGTAATGTTGATTCTGACAGCAGAAAGCTGCTTTCTTACCAATCTAGCAGCTACCTAGGCGTCTGTTGGCCCCACACCAAGATTTCATGATATCTTCTTTGTATTCTCTACAAGCCTTTGGTAACAACTCTGCCAGGGTTGAAGAGCATAACGTTAAGGTGAGTATTTGCTTCTCTGCCTACTTAATATTCAGCGGAGATTGGTGAACACCAACTAGCTGTTTATAACTTGATCAGTCCAATAAAGGCATACATAATGGCAGGACCCCATCAGGCTGTCAGAAGAAAAAATCATGGTCAAATAACATTCATTCCCAAATAACAGGGAATACTTTGAGCTTCACACGTAACATTTAAAAATGCATGTTGCCTTTCAGATGTCAAAGTAATATGTGATCCAAAGGCTACACCCTTACACACACACACATACTTGGAAGAGGCAAATAAGTGAGGAAATTTCACACCTGAAACGAAATGAGTATATAAGGATGTGATGTAAGTATGCACCCATATGTTCTGGGCAGAGCCACTAGGTTCTATGTAATGGAGAATTCTGAAAAGTATAATTCCAAGGTTTTCTTACAAAAATCCAATTACAAAATTTAGTGAGTTATTTCTGAAATCTATTTCACCTATATAGCCTGGGAAACATCTGTTCTGATCGTGATGTGGAGCCAGAAACTGACTTCAAAACCCAATTGAGATTAGATGATCAGTATTCAGAATCCTTCTGTGTCTGCAGGAGCTGCTCTGAATGGCACAGGCCTTGCCGACCATCTTAAGTGCTTTGAACATGCTTTTCATTCTTCACGCTATTTAACTTTCAAATGCCTTACATTCCATTTCCAAAAATTAGATAATACAATTAAACACCAACGATTTTGTGAGGACCGCTTAAACAAAATCACTAGCTAACGCTCTAATTTTTTAAAACATAACTTTTAACCCTTAACTTGAAGTACTCGTCGACATGCTTCTCTTTTTCCTTCCTATTTTATAAGTTTAGAATCTTGCAGCCTGGGAAGATCTGCGTCAGGAACTTCTTTCTTCTCCAGAGTTATGAACTGTAACTCATGTGTCACCCATGCATCCCTGAACACCAATTATACATGAAAAAAAAACCAGTGCAGTGAAAAGTGGTTGCACACACATGTGCCTCATTCTTGCCTTCCCCTCAATAAAAGCAAATTAACAGCAGAGCCTTGGGACTGCTTTTTAGTGTTCACACCTTACAAAAATTTCGTAGATCCATAACACATCCTTTTGGGAACATAACAAGTTATATATGTCGAGACCATTGTGAAATCTGCCAAACAACAAAGACAGCAATTAGAATTTTGATGGCACATTACAGACTAAATTATTTCTCTTAGTGTGCAAAAGTGTGGGCCTTGTGAACAACCAATGGTTCCCAGAATTAAGTGAATTCCTCTTTTGGCCATTCTTTGTTCACATCTTTACTTATAATTTTATTTACAAGGAATAAATTATGTGATATATTTATGCAAGAGAGTTAAAATCTGTATATTGATGTTAATTGATATATTGCATATGCAGCGCTCTGTTTATGTGAGAGGTGAGTGGCGCTCCATAAATAAAGGTCTGGCAAGCTCTTAATCGCATAGGTGACCCTATCACTTCTGAATAGCATACAATCCAAATTTGGTTGCATGCACACTTAAATGTATTCATTTTCACTATTCATTTCTTACTCATTCAACACTCATTCATTTTTGTATTAGTGCATTCAATGTGCACAATGCATCATCTTGGATTTTAAATGGCTAAGGGGGGGATAAAAGGAGGAAAAGAGACCTATCTCGTGTACCAATGCCACATTTCAAACAGGAATGGGGCTGATGAACACATGAAAGAAACAGACAGCAAAAAACGCAACTACTTTTGCCAATAAACACTAGATTATTTAAGGGAAGTCCCTCAAGAGTTACTGCTTCCTGATTGATGTAATCCTAACCACAGCCTGTGGTCCAAAAATTGCCAATCAATCATGTATACATTACAGGAAAAATTGGGTTAACATGTCTTCATGCTGGTGCTTCAATAAACGTTCTGTTCAACCCTGGCACAAGATACCCTCTGCAGAAAATCAGCCTGGTGGTGGATCGTTCGTTTGTTTTCACCTCACCATTTTGTTATGATGTATAGGCAACGAGCCTCATGTGGCCTTCCTAATCTGAAAATGAGCCAAGAGAAAGAACGTGCTCAGAAGTGTTGAAAGAAAGGCCCATTCTCTGCCCAGGGAACTGCATCTAATACAGGAAATGAACACAAGTTTGCTGTAAGCTGTCCAGCTTCTGAATCAGCTGTTCCGCGCGCAGAGTCCTTCTCCCTCCACCCCCACCTCTAACACCAAGAGCTAAAAGCCGATATTAAAGTTTTTGAAAAATGTGCTCTCCTCCTCTTCTCCCGCGTCCTCTCAAAGCTGTGTAAATCTAACTTGAATGGTAAGCGGCTTTATTTTAACAAGTGTGAGTTATCAGAGTTCGCATATCAAATTAAACCCAATGAATTCTGGACTTGTTTTAAATTTCAAGCCAGAGGCCCTAACTCCCTGCATTTCACTTGGCAGCTGGCCAGACTTAGTAATAAAGTGCTAAGCAGAAGACAGGAAATACTAGAGAAGTCGAACAATGTTATGACAATGTTTATAACTTTTACAGTCAGGCCCGGCCGCACATCTGCACAGCATCAGACTCTGGTCAGGCCCGCAGAGAGGAAACCATTCCTTAGCTGGCAGCGTTTTGCTCCAGCCAGATGTTATCACTTTACTGGTATCTTCTCACCAAACAAAAAAATATAATATTTATTATGTATTTACGTTTGTGAGAAGGAAATGAGGGGTTTCTTGTTTGGAAGAAATTTTACGTCAAATTAATTCTGTCCTGTAATTGATTTACTCTGACAGATGTAAGAGTTCGCAGACAATGGCATCTTTCCCTTTGATGTGATAATATTCAAACTTTTTTTTTTTTTTTTTCTGTAGAGAGGGAGGAAAAAGCCTCGTTTGATGCCATAGATTGAAATACAAAGGAACTTCCAAGTACCACAGCCTTGGGATGCTTGGATAAGACACAGATGCCTGTAAAATTAGGTGGTCACCTGACAAGTATTTATATAAATGAGATGACATTAGCAGTGTCTACTTGAGCACAGACGTAACCTAAGAATTTATCATTTTAGTTGAAACTGAGGAAACTAGTGTCTCTTTTACCTAAATCATTTCGATAGCCTGACATATAAAATGTCGCATCACCATTAATATTACTCTAGATATAGCAGAATAGAAAGAATTTTAACAAACCTAGTCTAACATAAACAAAACAAAACAGAACAAAAGCTCGGCAGGTATTTGGAAAATAGTATTAGGAATAACATCACTTTACCTCTCCTCCATCCCCAAGACTACCCTCTAAACCAGGGTTTCTTAACCAGGGGTCCGTGAGCTTGAATTGAAAAAAATCAACTTCTTCTCTTTATTTTCTCTGACCTCTAACTGAAATCTAGCATTTCCTTCACTCATGAATGTATGTAAGAAATAAATTACAGAAGTATTCATTTCACCCAACTGGCAAAGAGGTCTGTGGAACAAAAAAGTTAAGAACCCCTCCCTAAACCTAAAGTTGGATATAGTCACACTGGTTCAGTGTTAACTGGCAAACCCACAAACAAAACAAACAACAATCCCCTCCACAATTTCAAGCCCATTGCTCAGTTTTGCTGGTAGAATGCTTTCATTTGCTTATGAGGGTGCACATGTGAGTGTGTGTGTTTGTGTGTACAAGCACAGAAATTTCAACGCACCTGCCTTACATCTGCCTTCAGACAATTCATCACGCGTCTTAGAGATAAAGTTGAAAGCTAGTTCAAAATGTGAAACACATTGTTGACTTGGCATCCAGGGAAAGCCACATTAACTCTACCATAACAATCTCTACTACAGACACATTGAAATGTATATGGCTCTGAAAACACTTGCAACAAATCATGTATCTCCTACAGTTTCAATTATAAAAGTCCAACAATTTCTCAAGTACCTAAACTGTAAACAGGCAATTGATTTGGATGAATTTGACTAGATAATACTTACAAATTGCTGCTTGTATTGAGATGGTAATTTTTGTTATGGTATATAACTTTGGCCCTACCCAAGTTGACAGAGAGCCATTAGGTGAGAGAAATCTTTACTTGGAAAAGAATTTATTCGCTTGACTGTTCAACTTGCATGGAGCGGAAACAGGTCGTCTAATCCAAAGATTCCCAGTGACACCTGTTGATTAGCTTCACCTTGGTTACTTTTAAAAGTATATAAATGTTGGGCTTCATCCCTAGGCTGGGAGTTTTATGGGGTATCCTGGCATCCACAGGACATTGGGGTCTACTCTTTACCCCCTCCCCCAACACACCCTCCCATGATTCTGCAGTGTGTGCACACTTACGCAGGCCTGAGATGCACAGCATGTCCTTCCGGGGCTGGTCAGCGCTCCTCCCCCGCATACTGGCTATTCAATATTTTGAATATTACCCTGGATATAGCTATTCAAATTGGCTGGGCTATGAAAATTCAAATAGTTTTCGAGTAATGTTTTAAATTATTCCACTTGCACTACTGTTCTTCCATGCTATGACTGTTTGTCTTTTAAGTTTTTCAAGTTTTTTGGCTTTTATGCAAAATAAGCTCCACTGTGTATAAGTTGTTTTGACATATTTAATTCCACAAGAGAATTCTAACCACTAGTTCTTTCATCAGCATTCACACTGCTGCAATGATAGAATGCTCTTACTTAATTTTTTTCAGAGCCCAATGTACTGATGCTTGCTTAATCTCAATCTAACAGAGTCAACAGTGATATCATTATAACTATTCTTTGATGGATTGAATCACTTCTAAGTCCTGTAGCCCTCGTTATTAGCTCTATTGGTTGGAAGCCTGCTGCACTAACCTTTGTCATTTTGATGAAATTCATAGAATTAACTTGAAATACAGAATCCTTTCAAAAAAGACTTTGAAATAGTTAGAACATAAGAATACTAAAAAATTCTACTTTCCCAAAATTGTTATAATATATGAGATGTAAATTAAATTGTTCATAATAGAATTTCACCTTAAAATTCCATATACTATGTAATATATTCCCATTCCCTAATTTTTCACAATAATTTATTACTAGATTGTTGGTGGAGATGTGAGTGAGGTATCTCTAAGCTTTAGGCGTCCCAATAGTGTGTGGATTTCTTTTCCCGTTTAAGGACTCCTATAATGCCCCGACAAAAGTAAACACCATTATTTGCCCAAGTCACTATATTTTCAAAGGACTTGAGATTTCATTGCTAACTTAAAAGATGCAGAATGTTTCTTGGTATTGTCACATTACTTTTCTTGTACTTTACAACATGATAAGAGACGATAGATGTTCTCACTGCCCATTTCTACAATAGCCTAGTTTAGAAGGCAAACATTGCAACAAAGGCAAAAGAAATTTAAGTGACTATAAAATCTCAGGTTGTGGCATTGCCTGATTTAAGACTTGATGGCACACAAGATGTAAGATGTGTTCGTCTGTAAGACTTTTTGTTCAGGTTATCCGAGAGGTTATTACTTAGTAATAGGAGGCTCATGTTTTTAATATTTGCTAGGTTTAATATGTAGCATCTAATAATGGAAGCTATTATTTAGTGAATGCCTGCTATTTTCCAGTTTATATACATCATTTCCATGCTTTTCAAACTTTTTTTGCAGTGAAACCATTTTTTTCCAAATCTTGCAT
>PVKH010045873.1:0-10442 GCA_004027955.1 Chaetophractus vellerosus
TTCCAGCTTGCTCTTTGGTTTTAAACCACATTTCTCGTTTCCTCTCTCCTTGAAAACCCACAAAGGTTTCAGAACATATAAGCTGTTGGCCACTGAGATGTTATAAGGATGAGGACAATCTTGGTAACATGTATTTCCATTCAAAGGTATTAATTTTGTTGGTTTTTGCAAATACATATTTTCCAAGAAAGATTTTAGAAAAACTGTGATATATTTTTGAAGCTCTTCATATTTGGCAATTCAGAGCCCCTAAAAGTTAATAAAAAGAAAAAAAAATCAAATTCTCTATAAAGGTTTTTATTTTTAAAATGCTGGTATAGTACTCATGTAACAGGAACTGGTCTGGACTTTATAAATATTAACTAATTTAATCCTGGCCAACAATCCTGTGATATGGGAGCTTTTCTTATCATCACATGACAGATAAGAAACTTGCCCAAGGCCACATGGCCAGTATGTGGTAGAACCCAGGCTAGAAAAGGTGGTGAGACTCTGGAGTCCCTGTTCTTAGCTGCCACGACGCTGCCTTGCAGACAGAAAGGTCACACATAGTCAGGATTGGCGGTCATGGTGACATGGCCAGATTAAAAGTTGGTGGCTGTGGAAAATACCTGTTATCACCCTCCCCCTCACCCCAGAATGCAAAACATCAAAAACAAAGCGGCTCCCTATACTTGCAAAGCATACTTGACCTCATTTGAGCCTCACAACAACCCACTAGGCAGAGTTGGGCCAGAGGTATTATCTCCATTTCTCAACCAAACTCGGAGAGGTAGAAGAACCTGCCCCAAATCACACAGTAAACGTCAGGCCTCGGCTCCTACCTCAGCCTTCAGACTCCCAGGCTAGAGCTCCTTCCTCTACACAAGATGCTATACATCAGCAAAGCTCAGCAAATGTACGTGATCAGGGCAAGGTCCTGCTGGCTTCCCTTTAGAGATCAATAAACCTCCAGGCACGGCGGAAATGCTGCCCTCTCCCCCTCAGAGTATCTTTACACTGGCCTGTCCAGTCCAGCCAGGTCTCTGTATGATACTATTATTGGATGGACAGGTAAGAGCCAAAAGGGTAGGTCCTTCCGGGACTACTACCTTGCCGTCAAGTAAGACCCGTGAGTAATGGGTTGACCCGAATATCCAGGAGCCACAAACTGCCCAGTATTCTACCTGTTCAGTGGATTTCCAAGGCTGAGGTGGGGCACTGCTGCCCCTACATTTTCAGAAGGAACAGTAGCTATAAAGTGGGCCCAGGCCTCCCTGGGGAAGCTGCACCTCTCAGCAAGGCCACCTCCGAGGCCACCTCAGACCTTCGATATTTGCAGCTGGCAGTGACTTTAAGGAGGCCGGGTCAGTGTGGGATGTGCCATGGCAGATCTATCCCTTCAGAGAAGACAGCTACTAGTTGTGGGGAGAAAGACCAAACTGGGTTTCCAGCCTTGCCCAACAGAAAATCTCATTCAGAAAAGGAATCTAAGCCCAATCTAGTTCTGGGATGATATTCAAAATATTTAATAACTGGTACAGCACAGGCACTAACCAGTCAGGATGACCCATGGAAGCTGGAGGCAGCCTGCTCTGCCAGACACCTTTAATGGCTGGATTGTGGGGAGGCATAAAAAGGAAGAGTATGGGGGCAGTAGAGTCTGGGCAGCCACTACTAGCTACCCAGTGCATTCAGGATGAATTAACAGCACTGCTCAGTAGCCCAGAATCCTTGCAATCAGTGATATTTTAAAAATGTAATTAAAATTTAAATGAAAAATATTCAAAATCCTAATGAATTCAATGTCTATTTTCTCCTGCCATTCAATAATAACTAAGATAAAAAGCAATGGAGAGAATCCATCCTGGAGCAGAACTGGAAGTAAATTAAAGTAACCAATATATCAATATATGAATCAATTAAAAATTATTTGTTAAATATCTATTAATACAGCAACCATTACTCCTTCTATTAGTAATAATTACTCCTTAATGGCAGTAATTTACATAATTAATTTCACTTAATTTTCACAAAAAACCCTATGAGATTATTATTTTCAGGCACAAAGAGATTAGGTAACTTCTCCAAGATCACACAGCTGCTAAGAGGCAGAGCTGGCCCCAAAACCTAGTGTAGGCTCCAAACCCCTGTGCTCTTCTGGCTCCTTAAGATACTGCAGGACCAGAACACCAACTACAGAAGTTCAGCGGCAGGAACAGAATCCCATGTCTAGCTGGGAGTGGTCAAAGAAGTCTTTATGAAAGGGGAAGTATTTAATTTGACTTTAGAGGGGGACAATGCCATGAGTCCAGAAAGGGTTCTGAGATGGGTTCTATTGTGAGACAAACCTAGACTGGATGGACCAACAAGTCGAAGGTGAGCAGAGCACCCGGGATTGAAATTGTAGGCTGAACTGTGAAAAATTATGTTCTTAGTCCAATAAAGGTTTGAAGAGGTGACGAGGCCAAAGCAACATTTTGAGAAAATCAGTCTGGCAGCAGAATTACAGAGAGAATAGAGCAGATGGAGTGTGTGTGCTGGCAAACCATTCCGGAAGCTAGTAAAGGCACAAGGTCCTGAGGACAAGAGGAGGAGGAGGGTGTGAGAAAGGACAAAGGTGATGACCAGTTGGATAATGGGGCGAGAAAGAAAGTCAAGAGTACCCTCAGGTCTCAAAACTGAGTAAATGCACATTCTATTCTTGAGTTAAGGAGGCAGCAGAAAATGGTCCAGGATGGGAGCCGATAACCCACCTCTGCTCCCCTATTCCTATTGTCCCTGGGAGTCACGTAGCCTAGGAAACACCTGATAAGGACAATCAGAGGAATGAAATGAGAGCCCTCCCTGTGAATAGGGGACAATGTCAATGACTTCTGGGTCACACACTTCCCTACCAATTCTCCAGTCTCACTAACACAGAAATGTCATTGGAACCTCTTGGTGAGAAGAATTTTTAAAATGAGAGACTCACCCCAACCAACCAACCCCTTTTTTGTTCCAGAAACATTGTGGATACGAAGCCTTAGGAGAACTCAACTGAATACCACACACTCCATGTGAGCTACATTAGTTGTTATCATGAACTGGTGCTCACCATGTAGTAGGTTTTAAACATTCATCTTATTCCATGCTCACAACAGGAAACTGATGGCAGAGAGGTTAAGTAAGTTCACACAGTAAATAAATAGATTTAGGATTTGAAGGCAGGCCGTGGCCTGATTCCAGTTAATCAACAGTCAGAGCAACTTGCTCTGTGCCATCTTCTGAGGTGTCTCTGACCCTGGGAACAATGGGATCCAGGGAAGGCCCAGATAAAGCCAGCAGCAAGCTGGCTGCCCACAGAGGGAAGGCTCTAGTCTCTAGCACATAAGGGAGACAAGTCAGGAAGAATGGGTTTCCCTTCTTGGTTTTTTTCTCATCTGGCCCCCAACTGTCTACTCTCTTCCACTCTTGCTCTCCTAGATGGTTTTCCACAGCTCAGGTAGAGTGGTGCTTCTTCTAAAGCTTAACTATCTAGTCAGTCTTGTACCCAAAGCCCTCCAATGGCTTCCCACTTTACCCACAGCAAAATCCAAAGGAGACCCACAGCTCTAATGACCTGCTCTCCCTCTCCATCCCCACCTCCCTGAGCTCATCTCCTACCTCCCTCTCCCTGCTTCACTACTTCCCAAGCCATGCTGTCCATTTCTAGAACCCACCAAGAATGTCCCATGCATCTGTTGTTCCTCTTCCTTCAAGTCCCTGCTCAAATGTCACCTTTTTAGAAAGGCCATCCCTGAACACCATTTCAAAAAGAACACTCTTCCCTCTGTTAAACTCTTTGCCCCTTACCCTCTTTATTTTTCTGCATAGCACTTATCAGCCCCTGACAATCCCACCAGTTTATCTGCTTACTGTCTGTCTCTCCTCACTAGAATGCAAGCTCCATGAGACCATCCTTTGTGTTGCTTCTGACAGCATCCCCAAGCCTGGACCTAGTGTCTGGCACATAATAGATGCTCACTAAATAACAGATAGATGGGTGGATTTATGGATTGTTACCAGAATCTATAACAATGGGAAGTGAATACAGCAGAGACATTTTTTTGAAAAAGTGCTCTGGGTGATGACAGCACAACTGTGATGAAAATGAGAGCCACTGAGTGCACATGTTGAATAGAGTACGAAACATGGGGCTGTATAACACAGGAAATCCTGTGAGGGAAGATGGACTATGGTTAACAGGACAAATATGAGAACATTTTCTCACGAACTATAACAAATATATAATACTAATATAGGGTGTTAATAATCGGGTGGGTTGGGGGGAAAATACACCAAATGTAAGATATGGGCTATAGTTAGTAATATTTTGACGATGCTCTTTCAAAGTTTGTAATAAATGTTTCACAACAATGCAAGGTGTTGATGGTGGGGTGATGTGGGGGAGCCCTGTATGATGAAATGCATGTTTGCTTAGTAAGTTCACAACTTTTACTATACACTTACTGTTCAAGTATGTTCATGTATGAATGATATACTTCAATATTTTTTTTCAAGTGCTCTGGGAGGTTGGTAGAAGGTGCCATTATGTCAACTTGAGGTAGAGACTCAAGGGAACAATCAGGAAAGGTTAGAGTGTGGTTCAGAGGAAGGATGATTAAGACTGAGCTTTTTATTCAAGGCATTTGGGGATTTTCAAGAAGGTAGGGTTCCCACTGGGGAGAAGGAGGGCAAGATGATGCATGACCTTAACATAAGGAGGAGAGCATGTCAGTCTAGGGACTTAGTTTTCAGACCTCTGAAATGCAGTGAGAAATGACCATTCAATCCTGTGATTTTGTTTGTCTCCCAAAGATAAGGCAGACTATTTAGGCCAGAGGAAATATCTAAATGCAATGAACTTGGGTTTTATATCAGTTTAAAAGTTAAAAACTGAGTACTTACAGTTCTGGGTTCAAATGTATACAGAGCTCTGAAGACTTTAACTTGCCCTAAAAAAAAAAAAAAGAGGAAAAAAACAACATGCCATCAATCCTTTCATTTCTGAATTTACTCTAAATGGCATTATCCATTATAAATCCTTTGGAATTCCCAGGTTAAATTCCCATGTGAGAAATTAATTCTGGAATTAAGTGCTTTTTCTGCATAGAAAGTATATTAAATGTATTTGTTAAATGAATGCAAAAATAAACACACACCTCTGGGGAATTGTTCTGCCTCCTCCTCTCTCATAGCAGGAGCTACATCATTTATCTTACTTAGCTTCTTGTCTTATCTAGAGTCCTTCCAATTAGGTCAAGGTGTAAAAAAAATATAAAGGTGTGTCAACATGAAAAGACATTTTTTTTTCTTAAGGAGGTACCGGGGATTGAACCCAGGACCTCGTACATGGGAAGCAGGAGCTCAACCACTAAGCTACACCTGCTCCCTATGAAAAGACACTTAATGTGACAATCTACAGTGATTTGATACTCTTAAATTAATGATTTAGGATTTTGAATTTTCCAAAAGAAAGAAAATACCATGGGAGAAAAAGTACCTGGAGGAGAAATATGTGATTTCATAAAGTCCCAAAACAGAGAAGTATCCAGTTGCTAAGCAAGAAAGAAGTCACGTTCATGAGACTTAACCTCCATTCTGCCAAACAACGTCTCTCTTTTATGCCCCTTTTCTGAGCTTCTGTAACATCGTGTGCTGTAATCACTGGCCTGTCTCATTGGAGGGCAGGAACCCTGACTTGTTCAATTTCCCAGCATCTACTTGGCACACAGTAAAAACTTAATAAATGAATAAATAAATCAATGAGCAAACTCAAACAGTATAGCAAGAGATGGTCTTTTATGAATGAAATCAATTTAGGAAGGATATCAAAATATAAAGACCACCCATTTAAAATGTGGTAACAGTCCACAGTTTCAGCACCAGACAAACCTTAAAGATTATCTGGTCGAAAAGCATCACTCAGAACAGAGGCCTCCAAGGGGGGATACAAGATGACAACTACAGAAAAATTATTTCCATTTTTATCTTATTCTTTTTCATTCCTATTTTTTAGTATATTTTAACAATACTTGCAATGAGATAATATGTATACAACTTATAAATACATATACACTTATTGGGAGTGAGTACTCAAAAACCTTTTGCTTATAGAATGTAAGCATTATGGAGACAAGTATTTTTATGTAGGATACATGCAAGTACCTAGCAAAAGGCCTGGCACACAGGAGGCACTCAATAATTATTTGTAGAGTGAATGAAGAAAGGATGGATAATGGAATGAATTGGAAGTATGCAATCAAAACAGTTTGAAGACCATTGGTTTAGAACAGCACTCTCCAACATAACACTAAGCAACAATGGAAGAGTTCTATATCTATGTAGCTATTGAGCACTGGAAATGTGGCTAGTGTGACTGAGGGACTGATTTTTAAATTTTATTTAATTAATTTAAATTGTTACACATGGCTAGCGGTTAGCATATCAAACAGTGCAAATTTAGAACATCAGAAAATTGGAAATGATTTAATGTCCATCAAGAGGGGACTATGTAAATCAACTCTGATTCATCCACATAATCAAGTCCTTAAAAAAGGATGCTGCAGACAAGTCCACAGATATTGACATGAAAAAGAACCTGTAAAATATTCTGTGTAAAAAGCAGGTTATACAACATAGACCTACCATACAACCTGGCAATCCCACTTCTGGGTATGTACGCCAGAGAATTGACAGCGGGGACTCAATCAGATATTTGTACACTGATGTTCATAGCAGCATTATTCACAATTGCCAAAAGATGGAAGCAACCCAGGTGTCCATCAATCGAGGAACAAATAAACAAAATGTGATATATATACATACAAAAGAATATTACTTATGGTAAAAAGGAATGAAGTTATAATGCGTACTTGAGCATGGATGAACCTTGAAGACACCACCACATTGAATGAAATAAGCCAGACACACAAGGTCAGACATTGTATAATTCAATGCATATGAAATAACTAGCATAGGCAAATTCAAGAGGAAGAAAGTAGAGTATAGGTGTGGCAGTTTGAGATTATGAATTCCAAAAAGAGAGATTATGTTTGTAAATTGGTCTGTTCCTCTGGCTGTGATCCCCTTTGATTGTATTAGATTCAGTTGAGATGTCTTTGATTAAATACGTTAAGATTAGGGCTTTGATTTGACCACATCAGTAGGGTATAACCCCCTTGGTGGGCTATAAAAACAGGCACTCACTCAAGAAGACACACAGAAGAAGATACAGAAGAAGAGAGAACTGTCAGTTTTGATCCTGGAGCCCCAAGGAGAGATGATCCATTCACCTGATAGTTTACAGCTGACCTTGTGAAGCGACCAGAGCAGATGAGCAGCTAAGGCCCAAGAGACCAGGCAGAGACTGCCCGCCATCTTGATTCAATACGTGGCAACAGACTTTGATGAGAAACCAGCCTTGAGCTGGACTCTTTAGGGCCTTGTAACTGTAAGCTTTTACCCCAAATAAATACCCTTTATAAAAGCCAACAGATTTCTGGTACTTTGCATCAGCACCCCTTTGGCTAACTAATACAATAGGTTGCCAGGGGCAGCAGGGAGGAAGTGAATCCATAATGGATACAGGGTTTCTCTGGGGTAAAGGTGGGGGGACTGTAGCACAACATTGTGAATGTGATTAATGGCACTGAATTGCAGGCTTGGGGAGTGGTTGAGTTGGGAAAGTTTATTACCACCATTTTTTTTAAAAAGGTTATAGAGGAGTATGCCAAGTACCATTCCATTCATGTTAACAAAATATACACCCACATACACCCCTTGAATGATAGCACCAATTATGGGGGACCTTTACATACTAGTTTACATAAATTGTTTGCATCCATTACACTGAGCATGTGTTACTTTTACAATCAATGAAAACAGCAAAGATACTTTCCATGGGGGGAATGAGTGCTATAGAAGAGCAGTTCAGATTCCCCTGTCACTCAGTATGTCTACAACAAAAAACTAGTTTTGCAATCTGAATCACAGAGTCAATCACAGTGTCACATCTCTCCCTCTACTAGTCCAGGAGTCCAGGATAAGCAAAAGCGAAGGCAGAATCAAAAGTGAAGACTTGTTTTTCTTTGGAGTTTCTTTTTCATCCACTCCTACCAGAAGGAGAAGCCGCCAAGAGAAATGTTTTCTTCTGACCTGCTTCTCTCTGAAAGGGGAGACTGGTTATCTTGTTTACTTCAAACTTTCCAAAGAGAAGTCACACAAGGAAGTAGTCCACTCTTGACCAAAATCAATAATGACAGACCTTCTCTGTTCATTTGAGGAAAAGGCAGCAGTGAGATGTGTTGTCGCTAAGAATACTGATAGGAAGAAATCACGGTACTCTGATTTTATAGTGCCTTTTAGGCATCTCAAAAAATAACAATAATACTCTTAATAGGTCGTCAAGAGCAGATGCTGAAGCAATTTCAAATGTATTTAAGGAAGACAGATTGATGAATGTTAAAGTCGAGTTGGTTGTGTTTTTGTATATGCAAGGAGGCTAAATTAGATGGCTTCTTGGGGGGTTCCCTCCATTTTTATCATTTTCTCATGAAAGTCTATAGTTACATATAATAAAGGGAGTAAGTACAGCTGAGAAGACTGTACGAATTACCTGCAATCTCCCTGGAATTCATCCTGAATTAAGATTGGAAAGAGGCCCCATCCTTTGTCTGACACTTTTTTAACGGCACTAAGGATCTGAGAAGGGATGGCCTCCGGACTCCAGCAAGATCAGCAACTTCCCTTTACACCAGCAGCAGCAGCAGCAGGCTCCTGCCGGCTTCCCACTCTGCTGGCTCCTCATCCTGCCAGCCAATGCCCTTCGCTTTTCCCTCCAACCTCACCCTGCCTTGATAGAGAAAGGATGAGTTCACTCCTCATCAGCCAAACACTGTGTTTTCTTCTGGTGTAAGGCTGACCCCAGACTTCAACAAACTGATTCCTGTCCTTGAAAGTTGAGGGTACACAAAGTGGAGGGAGGGGGATCCGAGTTAGGGTCTTTCATGAGCAAAAGGGTAAGAGAATCTTCTGTTTCTGAGTATGCAAACAGAATATGCATCGGTACACCTCTGAGGCCCTGAAACAGCACTAAGAATGGCCTTTGGTTTACAATCTCTAGCACACAACTTCTATTCTACTTCAATCTCTGTTGGTGGAGGACTGGAAGAGAAGCTTCTAGAGAGAGCCTCCAAGACGGCATTTTAAAAAGACTGCAAGCTATAACTGATAAAGACATAAAATAAGCAGCAAGAGGATTGACTGTTCAAAATAAGGGAGCTTAGACCTATAACAGACTGGCCTAACATTTATCTTCTGCCTAAGAATGCTGGGAAGCAAGAGGCATTTTGGGTGGCTATAACTATGATATTATTTACCGTCAGGGCTAAAATTAGAAATACTGACAATACTGGGAATACTGAGGGTTGACAAAGAAGTGGAGCAACTGGAATTCTCAAACACTGCTAGCAGGAGTATAAACTGGTACAACCATTACAGAAAATTGTTTGGCAGTAACACTAATTCATTTTTCACAAGTCTCAACATGCTTTTGAGATCTCAGATTGCATTTCCAGATATGGAACATAACTAGAAAACCCTCTCCAGATTTTTTTGCAGGACTGAAATATCACATATAAAAATAACCTCTGCCTGACTGTCTCACTATTCCCAGAATACAGTGAATCTCAACATTTTTAAACAGCTAACCATGGCCTATGAGGTGATTGTGAAGCTAATTTAGTGGCTTTTCAAAAATTTATATTGAACTGAAAAGAACAGATAACTCTAAACAAAATTATATAGAAGAAGATCAATTACATAATAAAAGCAATTATGGTTTTGTGAAATTTTTGTTTCATTGGACAGATGGATGTTTATTTTAGAAATTTACCAAATACACATTTTGGTATAATGCCAAATGGTCAAATATTAAAATCAATATTTACCAAAGTCAAATGTCACCTTCATGGAATAAACTACTGGGATAGAAGAATAAATTTGAAATTTTTTTCAGAAATTAAGTATTATTACAACTTCATTATTAAAAATTCCGGTAGACAAATTTTTAAAGTTTGACATAAAAGGGCAAGAATCATAATTCCTCAGAACTGGCAACTGCAGTCCAACTGGACTTTTGCACTACTAAAGAAATGCTCTCGGGGCCGGCTCGATAGCCCAGTGGATAGGGCGTCGGCATACCACATGGGAGGCCCTGGGTTCGATTTCCGGGGACCTCTCTTAGCGGGCAGACCGCCTTGAGAATGGCAAGCCGCCATGGGCGGGCCGGAGCCGCCGTGGGCAGGGCAAGAAGCTGCCACGGACAGGGCAAGAGCCGCCACGGGCAGGGCAGGTCGCCCGCGGATGGAGCGCAGCCAGTCACCCGCGAACTGAAGCAAGCGCCGGCCGTGAACGGACGCAGAGACCGCCCACAAGCGGGG
>PVKH010045874.1:0-10464 GCA_004027955.1 Chaetophractus vellerosus
CTGCTCTGGGAATTCCAAAGAGGTGTAAGGTTTTAGGCATCTGGGTGGATGGGTGGGTGGGCAGTGGCTTGGAGAGCACACATGGTGGATTATGACTCACTTCAGCACAGTCACTCCAGAGGCAAAGACGGCCTCCCTGGTTTTCTTGGACCACCTTTTTCTGAGGGTCCTGCTCCTGGCTAATGGCTTCTTTCATTTCTGGCATTTCTCATTCTCGATTTCCAGGTTATTCTGAGGACGGCGGGGCGCTCCGAGGAGAGGTTATTCCTGAGCACGAGTTTGCGACGGGACCAGTGTGTCTTGATGATGAAAATGAATTCCCCCCTGTGAGCATTAGGGAGCCTTAGAAGAACAGCTCAGTCTGTGCACTTGGAAGAAAACCTTCACCTCCTATGAGAGGCGAAGTCACTTTCTCTGTCCTCTTATGTCTAACAACTAATCCTCTCCACTAATATTTGGAAAACCATAGAAGGTTTATTGTACTTTGTGCTTCAGATCCTACAGGCTAGACATGGTGTCGTGCTCCACTCTGACAGCATTAGAATAAGCAGATACTAATCCAGGGACTCCATGGCTGGCCTCACTGCATCTGGAGGCTGGAATCTTTACTTTTGCTTCTGTAGCACTATCTTTGCCGCTCATAAGGTAGGAAGGTATGTCTGTAAACCAGATGCTTTTGAAGAATGCTGCCTTCGTTGTGCTGAAGGTGATGCTTTTACAGGGATAGGCTGTGTGTTCAGTATGATCTGAGCTGCCCCCCCGAGAGCTCTCGCCTCTGCCTCTCTGGCTTCCAGAGGGACAGAGCTGACCCATCCCAGTGGCAGCAGGTACTCATTAAAAAATGAGGGGAGGCCAGGGCCAAGGCCACAGTGTGTGAGCTCACTGGCACCTTGAGCTGGGCTTCCCAGCACCTTGCCCCAGCTGTCTGGTGGGGGGTGGGGAGTGGCAGGGGCGGGCAGAGCTGGCTGGGGGCTAGCCTCGGCTTCCTCTGACATCTGCACCTGGAGGCCAGGGCCTCCTTGGCTTCTGATTCTTCAAGCTTCCATCTGGGGCAGTGCATAGTACCCTCCTGTAAGCTTCAGCTAGATAGCTTTCCAGACAATCATTTCCACAGAGTGGAGGCTGTGTTTAGGCCAACACTTGGAGAGCCAATTGAGCTGAGCCTCCCGGAGCCAGAGAAGAGAAGACACTATCTGCCCATTAGATCTTGGTATATGTTTTCTCTTGATTATTAATTTGTATTAGTTGAGATCCCATCTGCAAAAGAATGAAGCGCAGGTCTGGCTTCTTCCTCCCACAGATCCATGGGGCAACCTATAAGCATATTCAGCTAAAAAAAAAAAACAAAACAAAACTGCTGTGGGGCCCTTTCCTTCATGCATGACTGGGGCACCTGCTGCCATGTTCCCCTGGCTTCATTTGGGGCTGTGGATTACTGCATGAGATTTAAAGTTCTGGCTTTCAATAGGTAGGTTGCCAAATACATTGCCAATGGGCAAAGTTAATTTTTTCATGGTGGAGAGCAGTGACTCTTAAAAATACTAATTATAAATTAACCAACATCTGGTGGCTTGCTGCCGACTTATAAACCAGCCATGTGCCTTTTGAATTCTCCTGGCCCCAAATATCCATAAAAGGTTTTTTGGTTTTTTTTTTTTGGTGTCCCCAAAAGCTGGTGGTTATTTGCCTGAAGTTGCATCATTCAGCTGGAGCACTTACCAAGTTAGGCGCAGAGGGGAGGAACGTGACCAGCTTCTCAGCATCTAGACAGTTCACACATCATTAGGTTCCACTCAGTAAGCTTGGCAAAAGCCCAGACTGCTATAAAAGACTATTTTATTATTAATTAGATTATTAATTGTAATCAGAATAAACCTCACAAGTTCTTAAATTTGCAGAATGGGGGTACTTTAGATATTGGCACTTAGGTGGTTTCTTGCCAAAGAAAACTTGTATAAGATGATAGTTATCTATGTAAACCACTTTTGGTGGGAGTTGGAGATGTGTAAGAACTAGTGCTAAAAATTGTCAGGAGGCCTTTCCCCTAAACACTGCAGGAAGCTCTGCCAGTTGTCCTGTCTCCTTCAAGGACCAAATGAATAAAAGTTGATTTAAATTGCTTTAGGGACTTTTGTTTCTGCACAAAGAATACTTCCTGCCAGTGGGATTGTTGATCTCAGGCTCTCCACAGTGGCTGTTAGACCCTCACAAGTGTTGGGCAGCCCCTGTGCACAGAGCTGGGCGCTAGTGTGGAGGTCATCTAAAGGACCGGGAGGCACAGCCCTGCTCGAGCCTCCAGCCGGGCCGGCAAGGAGACTCAGCAACAGGCAGGCTTCTTCACCTCACCAGTGTCAAAAGAGTGAATCCCACTTGGAGGCTCTCTTAACATGGACTGCCTCAGTGCGTGCCCTTATTGACAGAAAGGCTAAACCGTAGATGCTAGCGAGCTTCCTTTCTCTGCTTTTATTCTGAATTGTCATGCCTATTGCAAGTATTTGTCTAGAATTGCATTCTTAATCACATTCTTTAACAACTTCTGGGGTTGCAAATGGATTTTGGAGCCTCGGCTTGGTTAAAAATCACTTCTCTTTTAAATATGAACATAGGCTTGTGTGGATAATCTACATCAGGGGCTCAGACCCAACAAATCCCATCAGGGCCTTTGCCTTAAGCACGTGGGCCATCACTAGTGACCTTTTGTAAATATACTGACACTTTCCTGGATGTGGTGACTTGTATCTCCTTGGGATTTACTTTGCTCCAGGAACAATGAAGCAAAAGAGAATTGGTCATCCCTGATACCTTAGAAAGATGCTGTCTTTGGGAGGACGAGCAGCTTTTGTTTCAGGAACAAGCCGGCCTTTCCAAGTCGGCATCTTTTCTGAGAATAGTCTTAATCTTGTGACCAAAGCTAAGGGAATTGGGACCAAGGGATTTTGCTGACTTTCTAATCATGGTGTAGCAGTCTGTGTTTACAAGTAAGATGATACTTTTTTAAAAACCCACATAAACATATATTTATGTGCACACACACATATCCATGTGTTCTATAGATAGTATTTTCTGAAAGTGTGCCACGCTAGCTTACACCTAAATAAGATGAGTGACTTTTCTGTGGCCATGAGTGTGGAGTCCATCTGTGGCCAGAGAGAGCAGCTCTGCAGTGCCTACCCTCTCCCTACTGGCCCTGCAAGGGCCCAGATCTGCTGATAATACAAACTGCCTAACAGCCTCTTCCTGGAAAGAATAAGGCCATTCTGTTTTGATTTTGGTAGATAATCTTGTGCCGTGGAAGTCAGAAGGGCAAAACGAAGCAGTCATGATGAGACGCACACCTCAGAAATCAGACATCCCCTGTCAGGTGGTTTTGGAGAAAACAAGGAAGGTGGAAGAATGGAGTGCGATTGTGTCCACAGGAAGGGGGCAGGGGGCCCGGGTGCTCCGCCACTTGGCGGCAGGATGTGGTTCACTCCTCATCAAAATCCTCAGCCCTGGTCGCCAGGGGGCGTGGCAGACATTGTACACGTTATGCTATTTAAAATATGTTAAAATGATTGTGTAAATGCCAACTAACATTATTGGTATGTAACCAGAATTTTGTATTAAAAGGGACATCCTTTTAAAATGTATGCTGTGTAAAAATGTACTTACAGGAAAATCTCTTTGAATTGTATTTCTTGTATATTACATACTTAGAGAGACTATTTTAGCCAGGCAAATATTTTTGCGGTGATTGGAATAAATCATTTATTACTTTTGAGTCCCATTTAGGACACTAATAATAAAATCATGGCAATGCATCTTTGAGATTTTGAAATTATTTTTATTTCATTTTATATCTTTGAGGGCTTCAGAGTCAGGAAGAACTCCTAAAATCTTTAAAATATAGTCATTTGACCTTTGAAAAAAGGCAGGGGGTAGGGGAAGGGGCATGGACTTATCAGTGGCCTCTTCATCTCTGAGACCTGGAAGCAGATCTAATTTTGTCTAGTCTAGGTCTTTGTTACTCAGATTATCCCCTAGAACCTTCTAGAAATGTAGGCTCTTAGGCCCACCCCAGACCTACTGAGGCAGAATCTGCATTTCCACAAAACACGCAGGTAATTTGTGTGTACATTAAGGGAGCAGCGCTGCTCTAGAGACCTGCTGGCATGAATCTGTGCTAAGACGGCCAGTGCTCCTGGGGCCCTAGAAAGGAAACCAGCAGGTGCCGAGCTCCTGCCTCCACACCAGGCAGTGTGCCAGGCATGTTCATTTACTGCCGTATTTAACCCTCAGAATCAGCTTGCAAGGCAGGTTTTAGGAAACTCAAACTCAGAGGTTAAATAATTGCCCAGGTTCAAAAGCTGGGGTTTGAACCTGACTCCAAAGCCTGTGCACTTTCCATTATGCCAGACTGCCCCAGAGCCAGCTCAGCTCAGCTGTCCTCTCGAGCTGAGTCAGGCCCAGCCTGCGTGGGGCAGCGGCAGCGGCAGCGTGGGGTATGCAGAGCTGAAGTTTGGAAGTGAACTCGCCGCATCTAACGTCTCGAAGTTCCTCGTCATGGAATGTCAGTCTGCTGCACGGTTTGGCAGCGGCAGGCAGACCGACAGGGATTACAGCAGGGGGTTACCGAAGGATCCTGAGAGTAATCCGCTCTGGAGATGTTGTCATCAGCAACGTCTTGAAGGGCATCTGCAAGAACCTTCCTGACCTCGGGCAGTACGGTCTGGTATTCCGCACTGCCTCTTTCTAGAGGCACGCCCTCTGCCACGTCATCCTCTAGATTAAAAATAAGGGGGAGTTCATGATGCTGCTCAGGCCCGATGCTCCCATCGCAGGCTTTGGCCCCACCTAGAGAGGAGGTGACAACAAATAAACTCATTCAATCCACCCTTGGCCCTCTGCTGTAGAGTAGAGCTGGGGTTGATTTTAACTCCAACACGCCAGCACTTGAATATTGAAATGACTGCTCTCCCTTTCAAAGAAATGACGTGGGAATCTATTGGCTCATTCCAGGGATACGCCTGTTCAAAATGATTTTGGAATTTCTCATTGGAACACCGGTAGAATACTTTCACATCTTTTTAATCTCTTCCCGCAATACCAACGTAGTACTTGGGCTTTTGGAGAAAAATACTGTGAAAAAAGGTCTAAATCCTAATAAAACTGTAGTTATTTCCTAATTTAATTGCAATTAGCCCCAACCCCCATTAAGATCTAAAACTTTTTATTAAACAGTTTTAATTTTTTGCATCCTGCAAGACTGACATGCAGATGTAGGAGTAAATTTGACTTTTTGGAAATTTGATTTCTTGAATACCCAAAGATATTCAGTCTGGTGAACTCGGTGGCAAGGCAAGGTGAGTAATTTCACTTTGGGTTGAAGATGAGATTCTTGTATGGGTTCCGTCCATGTTTTTAACTATTAACACAGTCCCAAAATAGCAACAAAAATGTTTGAGGTGATGGCTACAAACAACCTTGGTTCTTATGATTCAGGTGACTTTTTTTTTTTGTCTTTTCCATACAAAAAGCAGTTAAGGTATCTGATAAAAATGACTATAACATAGTTGAGTAAACACAAGGAATTAAAGCAAAGAATAGCCTTCAGATATGCAAGAGTTCCTAAACACCTTCTTTGGACTGCAGATTTGCCTTTGAGCTTCTCAGCAGCCCAACATTAATAAGATAAAGACAACTGAGCTGTAGCTCAATTGGTAGGGCACCGGTTTACCACAAGGGAGGCCCCGCATTTGGTTCCCGGGGCCTCCTTGAGCGGGCAGACCGCCTTGAGAAGGCAAGCCGCTGTGGGCAGGGCAAAGCCGCCACGGGCAGGGCAAGCCCCCAAAGGAGGCTCCAAGGATCTACCACCCCAGGAAAGGGGAAAAAGAGTGACACAGCCTAAGGCTTACTCAGCTTCTGACCCACAAATTTGGTCCGCTGTGCCCCATAAGCCCTTCCAGGCCAGATGAGACTGCACAGTGGTTTGCCCTGGGACCCAGAGAAGGCCTGGAGAAATCTGACCCTCACAATCTCTCTCTCTTCTAGCCTGGACTAATTGTTGAGGACTCCACAGGAAAGGGGAGAGAGAGGGACACAGCCTATGGCTGACTCAGCTTTTGACTCACAGATTTGGTCTGCTGTGTCCCAAGAGCCCTTCCAGGCCAAGTGGGGCTGCGCCATAGTTTGCCTTGGAGCCTGCAAGGGGCTAAAGATATACGACCCTCCCAATCTCCTCCACTAACAGGGACTGATTGTTGAGGACTCAGAGGGGAGTGAAAATATTTCCTAGCCTGGAAAAGGGAGGGGGCTGCCAGAGAAGGCTGGAGAACTGTCTCAGAGAAAATTTGAATTACAAGGCTCCTAGCCTCCAGACAGGAAGCCCTAGCACATTGATCCGGTCTGTTACAACAAATACACTCCGACCAGGCATTGAATTGAGAGCTGCCAAAGAGCACCATCTCCTGGCAGACCAAGGAAGTGCACACAAGAAAATTAAAAATAAGTAGGAGAGGCTTTTTCTGGCCTCTATAGTCTCCATCCCCAAGGCCCTAGGAAGCGACTCTGCAACCAATTACTGCGTCCAGTGCACAGTTTTGAGCAACAAGCAGGACAATCCTAACAATCCAGGACAAGCCAAAAATCAAAGAGCTGTGATAACTCACAGCCTCCTGCCACTAAATCCCTATAAAAGAGAAAGAGATTGAGCATCTGAGTAAACTACATCCTAATCAGATGCCTAAACACCAGCAAAAAATTATGAGCCATACTAAGAAAACAGAAGACATGGCCCAAGAAAAGGAAACATCAAAGTCCCAGAAGAGATACAAAATTTGAGAGAACTAATCAGTGAGATGAGCACAAGTTTCCAAAATCAAATTAATAAGTTGAAAGACAATATAGTTAAAGAGATAAATGACATCAAGAAGACATTGAGCAAACGCAAAGAAGAATTTAAAATCCTGAACAGGAAAGTAACAGAGCTCATGGGAATGAAAGACACAATAGGTGCGATCAAAAACACATTTGAGGCATACGACAGCAGACTCAAAGTGACAGAAGAAAGAATAAGTGATACCGAAGGCAGAACAGCTAAAACTGAAGAGAGAAAAGAACAGAGAGAGAAAAGAATATAAAAAAATCGAGCAGGGGTCAAAGAGTTGAATGACAACACAAAACTCAACAACATGTGTCATGGGAGTTCAAGAAGGAGAAGAAAAGGGAAAAGGAGCAGAAAGAATATTTGAGGAAATAATAGCTGAAATTTTCCCAACTATCATAAAAGAAATGAACTTACATGTCCAAGAAGCACATTGTACCCCAATCAGAATAAATCCAAATTGACCTATGCCAAGACACATACTACTCAGAATGGCAAATGTCAAAGATAAAGAGAAAATTCTCAGAGCAGCAAGAGAGAAGCAAATGATCACGAACAAGGGACATCCAGTAAGACTTAGCGCAGATTTCTCTTCAGAAACCATGGAGGTGAGAAGACAGTGGTATGATGCAATTTGGAAACTGAAAGAGAAAAACTGCCAGCCAAGAATTCTTTATTCAGCAAAACTTTCCTTCAAATATGAAGGTGAATATAAAATATTCACAAACAGAAACTAAGAGAGTTTGCGAAAAAGAATTCACCTTTGCAGGAAAAATTAAAGGAAGCCTTAGAATCTGAAAAAAAGATAGGAGAGAGAGGCTTGGAGGAGAGTATAGAAGAAAGGATAATCAAAAGAGTAAAAAGACAAAAACAAGATGACATATGAAAACCAAAGAGTAAAATGGAGGAAATAAATAGTGCATTTACAGTAATATCATTGAATGTGAATGGATTAAACTCCCTAATCAAAAGATACAGGCTGATAGAATGAATAAAAAAACATGAGCCATCCATATGCTGGTTATAAGAAACTCACCTTAGATCCAGGGATACAAACCAGCTGAAAGTGAAAGGTTGGAAAAAGATACTCCACGTGAATAGTAACCAGAAAAGAGCAGGGGTAGCTGTACTAATATCAGACAAAACAAACTCTAAATGCAAAAAAGTTATAAGAGATACAGATGGCCATTATATATTAATAAAAGGGACGATCCACCAGGAAGATATAATAGTCATAAATATATACACACCTAACCAGGGTGCCCCAAAATATATGAGACAAACTCTGGCAAAACTGAAGGGAGAAATAGACATTTCTACAATAATCGTTGGAGACTTCAACACCCCACTAACATCATTAGATAGAACAACTAGACAAGATCAACAAGGAAACAGAGAACTTGAACAATATGATAAACAAGTTAGACCTAACAGACATATACAGAACACTACACCCAAACTCAGCGGGTTATACATTCATCTCAAGTGCCCATGGATCTTTCTCCAGGATGGATCGCATGTTAGGTCACAATGCAGCTCTCAATAAATATAAAAAGATTGAAATTATACAAAGCACCTTCTCAGATCATAATGGAATGAAACTAGAAATCAATAATAGGAAAAAAGTAAATTCACAAATGTGTGGAGACTGAACAACACACTCCTAAATAATTGTCAGTCAAAGAAGAAATTGCAAGTGAAATCAGTAAATATATTGAGATAAGTGAAAACGAGAACACAATGTATCACTTATGGGATACAGCGAAGGCAGCCTTGAGAGGGAAATTTATAGCCCTAAATGCCTATATTACAAAATAAGAAAGAGCTAAACTGAAAGATTTAACTGAACAACTAGAGAAACTAGAAAAAGAACAGCAAACCAATCCCAAAGCAAGCAGAAGAAAAGAAATAATAAAGATTAGAGCAGAAATAAATGAAAATGAGAAGAGAAAAACAATAGAGAAAATCAACAAAACCAAAAGCTGGTTCTTTGAGAAGATCAATAAAATTGACAAACCCTTAGCTAGACTAACAAAGAAAAACAGAGAGAAGATGCAAATAAATACAATCAGAAATGAAAGGGGGATGGAGTTACAAATGACCCCACAGAAATAAAAAGGATCATAAGAGGATATTATGAGAAACTATATGCCAACAAACTAGACAACCTAGATGAAATGGACAAATTTCTAGAAACGCACAACCAACCTACACTGACGCTACAAGAAATACAAGAACTTAACAAACCAATCATATTTAAGGAGATTGAATCCATCATCAAAAATTTCCCAGTAAAGAAAAGCCCAGGACCAGATGGCTTCACAGGTGAATTCTACCAAGCATTTTGAAAAGAATTAACACCAATCCTGTTTAAACTCTTCCAAAAAATTGAAGAGGAGGGAAAATTACCCAACACATTTTATGAAGCCAACATCACTCTAATATCAAAGCCAGATAAAGATTCTACAAGACCCGGCAATACCACTATTGTGTATATACCCAGAAGAACTGAGAGCAGTGACACGAACAGATATCTGCACACCGATGTTCATAGCAACATTATTCACCACTGCCAAACGCTGGAAACAACCCAGGTGTCCATCAACAGACGAATGGATAAGCAAACTGTGGTCTATTCACACAATGGAATATTATGCAGCTGTAAGAAGAAATGAAGTCGTAATGCATATGACAACATGGATGAACCTGGAGGACATTATGTTGAACGAAGCAAGCCAGACACAAAAGGACAAATACTGTATGAATGCGTTACTATGAAACAAATATATTGTATAGCATATTGTTTGATTAAAAGAAAATTATATGTATCCAGTACATTTAATTGAGAATGTATATATTTATCCATCTGTGTTTACTTTTTAGTTTTTAATTGTTTATATTTTCAATTAATAAATGTACAAAATAAAGTAAAAAAAAATTTTTTTAATCTACAAGAAAAGAAAATTACAGACCAATCTCTCTAATGTATGTAACATAGAGGCAAAAATTCTCAACAAAATACTTGCAAATCGAATCCAACAGCATATATCAAAAGACTTATACACCACGACCACGTGGGATTTATTCCTGGTATGCAAGGCTGGTTAAACATAAGAAAATCAATCAATGTAATACACCATATGTAATGGTTTGAGTTTGATCTAATTATGAATTCCAAAAATATAGATTAGATTATGTTTGTAAGCTGGTCTGTTCATCTGGGCAGGATTGAGTTGTGAGTAGGGCGTTAACTGCCAGGTCAGTGAGACGTTGAGCCCTGCCCCTCGGTGGGCGTGGTCTCAAGTAGAAAAGCAGATGGAGAGAAGCAGATTTAGAGCAGAGCTTTGGAGGAGATTTGAGGGGCAGTTCTGATGTTGGAGTGAGCCGATCGCCGGATGGGCTGCAGCTGGCCTTGTGGAGAGACGCAGCGCAGAGAGTCTCATGGTCTTCAGCTGAACTCGTGAAGGAAGCGGGAGCTAAGCCCGGAGAGAAACGCAGCCCCGGGAACAAAGGAACCTGGAAGCCTGAACCCTGGAGACGTCGGCAGCCATCTTCCCCCAACACGTGGACTCTGGTATGGGAAGAAATTTATGCTTTGTGGC
>PVKH010045875.1:0-10457 GCA_004027955.1 Chaetophractus vellerosus
GCGGCTCTGGCCCGCCCGTGGCGGCTTGCCATTTTCAAGGCGGTCTGCCCGCTAGGAGAGGACCCCGGGAACCGAACCCGGGGCCTCCCATGTGGTATGCCGGCGCCCTATCCACTGGGCTATATGGCCGGGCCCTGTTTTTTTAATTTAAACACCCCACTCTGCTACCTACTCTTACACACATTATTTGATATAGCCCTCACATAAATCCATAAGGTAGGTATTATTGCCTCTTTTTTCACAGATAAGAAAATAAATATTGAGATTTTAAAGTTTCCCAAAGACCCACAACCAGGAGCTTCCAGAGTTAGAATCTGGACCAGTTTTTTGACTGGAAAGTCTGATGGTCTTTCCACCTTTCTGTGCGGCCAGATTTGGTTTTCTGAGACAGCCTGGAAAGCCAAGAAAACTGCTTGCGGCTGCGCCCAGAGGCCAGGCAGGTGTCCCACCCGTGGCCTTGTCTGCTCCAGATTATGCTTACCAGAGGCTTTTGAAAAAGGAGATCTCACATAATAGCCCTATTATTAGTATTACCATCATTATTATCATATTCCTTTCTCTGAAATAATTTCCGTAAAATATATTTACTAAAAGAGAGGAGCACTTGAAAAATAAATGCTAATCCATCCCCTATCACACAAACCCCAGATGGCCTTGTATTAAGTGGAGGAAGATACCATGATAATAACCACTTTTACCATCAATTCCACACAGTGACAGATGTGAAAGAGATAAAGATGCTGGGATGTTCCCATAGAACTTCAGAAAATCTTTCTGTCCTCCACACCACACAAAAGCGTGAATCCATATTTGAAAAATAGGTTCTGTGCAATCACAGTCTAATCTTACTTGCATATCTATGCCCCAGATGGCCCCATGTTTAATGTGGGGAGAATAATAGTCACTTTGTGTGCAATTCAGGGGAAATTACAGAAATATGGAAACTGTCCTGTGTATCTTTATACGATTTTCTCTCATTTCCCTAGCAGCATGAATAAAAAGAATAGTGCATATTTCAAGCTGAGGATGCCCTTTTGACTTCTGAATGAGGGGACATCCAAAGTTATTTACGCCGAGACCCTCTGCTCCACTTTGGTTCATAAACACAGGAGAATAAATTGAGCCTGTTCCTTTGCTGACTTTATATTTTCTAGAAGAATAGCCAATGTAAAGCTGTGTACTTCCTAGGAAAAAATGAGTCAAGGTTAATTGCATGAATTCAAACAGTCATTCTCTGGCACAATTTTACTATGGTACTGCTGTACTGTCACATCAGCAGGACAGGTAGCGATTAAAAAATACAAATTTATGTCTCAAAATTTCAGATATCCAACTGTCAGTGCATCAAAAGTTGCAAGATACTGTGCAGTGTTTTTCCCTCGGTCATTTTAAATTGAAACTCTTGATTTGCATGAACACCACTCAAGTAGATCATGTTGCATTCTAGGAAAGATAATTTTTGGTACATGTTTTAGTTTCTAAAGGCTGTCAATGCCATATACCAGATATGTGTTGGCTTTTACAGTGAGGATTTCTTAGGTTAAAAGCATACAGTTCTCAGGCCATGGCAGTGTCCGAATCAAGACATCATCAAGAGATTACAATTGCGGGCCATGAGGCCCATGCCAGCACACAGTGCCCAGCCGCTCGTCTGTCCCTGCTCCCCTGGGCCTCTTCTATTCAGCTTCCAGCATCCCTGTGGGCCTCACTGCTTAGGTGCTTCTTATGCGTCTGTGCTCTGTTGATTCCAGCCTTCAGCCTCAAGGACCCCTCCCTCTCTCTCTGAGCCTTTTTTTTCTGTGACTGTGGCTCATTAGTCCTCCAAGTCCACTGTCCCTGACTCCCATGTGTTCTCCCTGTTTCGCCACAGAAGTTAGTCGAGATAGCATGGACTCAATGCCATCAGAAATCCCAAAGCCCTCTTCCTGAGGAGCCGGCTCTGGGTGTGTGAGGCTTCTTGACCTATGCTATGTCGTGTTTCAGGCAGTTAGACAACTCAAGCAAAAGACTGGCAACCATTGCTTGGGTTAAAAATTGGTGCTCTGCTACTTCCAGAAAAAAGAGCCCTTTATGTGCAGTTTTGGTCTTGTCCAAAGAGAATAAATTGATATTTTCAATAGTTTCTCAATCACTCCCTGCAGGGGGAAAAAAAATTCCACCATTAGTTTTTTATTTGAGTCAAGGCAATAAAAATCAATGCATTATTCAAAAGTCCTTTCCCTCCACTGTATGATGAAATTCTACCCATTCTTAATAATGCAACTCATATGTCATCTCCATAATGCCTTCACTAAACAACCCACTTCCTTGTCTATTTCGGCTATTCAATATAACATCCACCACATGCAGCTATTGAATTTAGCTGTAAATGAATTTAAATTAAATATGTTAAAAATTCAAATTCTTCAGCTGCACTAGCGACATTTCAAATGCTCAATAGTCACATGTGGATAGTGGCTACCATATTGGATATTACAGATATAGAATATTTCTCTCATTATGGAAAGTTCTATTGGACAGTGATACTTATTTTTTTTAATCATTGTATTGTCTCTCAGAATCATCAAGTTTTTAACTGTAAAAGACCTAGGAGAGGATGGCGCCCAATACTTCATTTTGCATAAGAGAATAAAACCAGTGACTTGGTTAATAAGTGAGGCTGCCATAGAAAGATGCAACAAGAAAATCTTCATGCCATGATGTGCATTCATTTCCTATATATATGCTTCATCTCTGACTATAATTTTCAAGGACAAAGGCAACGCTTTACTCATTTCAGCATCCCAAATGTCTAATACCATTCCTCTCACACAGTGGAGATCCAGGGAATGTTTATTGATTGATTTGGAATGGTTATCAAACACAGACTTGTGGCCTAATTTATAATCCATTTAGGTAAAACGAGTCATTTATTAAGTCAGTGGCAGGCTAAACCTTGTTTCCACAGATGCGGTCACTGCTACCAGAACTTTCTACCTGGGCAAGTGTCAGGGGTGCCTCTCCCAGCCAAGGGAGTGCTTTTCTGTCAAGGCATATGTTCAAAGGATACAGCAAGAGCAGTGGAAGTCAAGGCAATGGAATTCCAGGGATGTCTCCCAAGAAGCAAACCATATGGGAAAGGTAATGCCTAACTGTTCCCATCAGCAGAAATGTCTTTCATCTCCTTTAGAAAGCTGTGAGTTTTCAGGAGCAAAACCACAGTTTCTAGATCAGGAACTTACCTGGGGGAAAGCAGAGTCCTATGCCAGGAAGACACAGGGAACAAAGCAGATTGCCCACATAGGAACCAAGGTCCAACACAAGAGGCAGGACGAAGGCCATTTCAAGAATGATTTTCGAAAATCATTTTTAGACTTGTAGAACTAGCTTGACTTAAAAAATATGAATTTGCAGCTCTTTATCTCCCACTCCCCTCAAGCTTTCCCAGCCGTAGGGCAGGGCAGGGTAGAGTAAAACTAGTTGAAAACCAGCAGGACTAACGGAGACTATGGGGAGGCTGCGTGGGGCCTCCCTATGGAGCTTATGGGGCCACAGAGGGGAGGGAGAGCTATGTTTGTAAGCAAGACTAATGGGCGGTATCCTTGCATGATTTGGGCAGAAGCAAATAAGGCATCCAAACAATTGTCAAAAAATTTATATTTCAAAAAGGCCTTAAAGTACCTCTCATAGTTAAAAGCAGGAATTTGTTTGATTTCCTGTCAGTGCTTTGAGCCTTTTTTATATATACTTTTATTGAAGTATATCATTCATACATGAACATACATAAACAATAAGTATATGGTAAAAGTTGTGAACTTACAAAATAAACATGCATATCTTCATACAGGGCTCCCATACATCACCCCACCACCAACACCTTGCATTCTTGTGAAACATTTGTTACAAACTATGAAAGAGCACTGTCAAAGTATTACTACTAAGTATGGCCCATATCTTACATTTGGTCCATTTTCCCCCACCCCTCCCAATTATTAACACCCTATAATGGATGATATATTTGTTACAGTTCATGAGAGAACGTTCTCATATTTGTTCTAACCATAGTCCATCTTCCACCACTGGATTCCCTGTGTTATACAACCCCAAGCTTTGTACAATCCAATCAAAGTGCAAACTCAGTGGCTCTCATTTTCATCACAGAGTTGTGCTGTCATCACCTCGGTCAATTTTGGAACGTTTTCATTGCTCTAGAAGGAAAAATCCCATATTCCCTTATAACCCCCTATTGTTGTCACTTAGTATTGGAAAATTATCATCTTGCCATTGCTGCAAAATATTACTATATTACTATTAACTACCATCCATAAATTACATCAGATTAGTTTTAATTTTCCTACGTATCACTATATTCTTAACACTTTGTAAAAGAAGAACATTCTTATATTTATACTATTAACCACAATCTTCATCCACCACAGAAATCAGTGTTATACATTCCCAAAGTTATTCCTAGCTTCCTTTCACTTGACATTTGCTTTCGATTTACATATTGAGGATGGAAAACGGGGTTCACCATACTAGTCCCTCTGAGGGGTTTACTCTTACTTTGGCCTCCTGCTACCTCATAGTAACAGTGACATCACGACAGATTTCTGGACGCAAGCACTTGTTCCATCCCGCAGTGGGTGTGAACCCTGTCCCAGGCACTCCTATTAAATAGCAGCCATTCCAGAAATTACATCTCTCTTCAGCCTCCTTTCCCCTCTCTATTTAAAGCAAGCAGCAGTTCAATGTTTAAATTGAGCTTTAAAGCCATTTCCTCAAAGAGTTAACATAATATAAACTATCATAAAAGAAAAAAAAATAAAGGTCCCATTTATACTCAAATTACACAGAAGTCGCTTGTCTCTATCAAGGCTCAAGAGTATTTGCACTTAAAAGCTATTTTTTTCCTCAGAAACAATAGTGCAGGTGCATCGCCCTTCAGCGTGCAACATATTCAGCCCGGGAGGCAGGAAGGTGATTTCACACCTGTTTCTTCTTTTTATTTGCTCCTGGACTGGCTAATTTGCCCAGTGTCAAGACTGGAATGGTCTGGCATGTCCGTGAGAATTACTGCTTTGTAACACATTCTGGCAGTTTGGACTGTGTGCTTTGCTGCATGCCCTATTCTGGATAAATCTCTCTGTTTCCCATCATATATAAATGGAACTGATCTAAATAACATAATTTAGAAGAGATTATGTGTTTAGCGAAATATCAAAAATAGAGAAAGAGAGAGAAGAGACAGTTTAAACCAGCATATGGTACACATTGCTAGCAGGGGGATAGAAAAATAATGAGACATTATTCGATGCTCTGATTGGTTCAAGGTGAATTCCTGGAAAAGACATCTAATCTTTATTTTTTCGCATCTCAAAAATAGACTGCTAACAGTTCAAATGTGTCTCTAAAAGACGGAAGAGGAAAAGAAAATCACTAATACCGAACAGCAGTTTGTCCTTCACTGTGAATTCTCAATTAGGATAGGCAGCCAGACACTTTTGCTTATTAGAACTTGTGTGGCATACACAGGGAATTTACATGACAAGACAGCCTGGCAAATTCCTATAGGGGAAAACAGATTTCTGATAGCAAATATCCCATAAAGTTCTTTTTAATTATTTTTCAAATCAATATATTCTTCCCACACTTATCTCCTAATTTCTCTGGAATAGGATGGCTACATAGACTGTAAAAATATATAATAAAATTAAATTAAAAATCCTGGTTTAAAATAAAAAGTTAAAGATAATGAGTTATTATACTTTAGACTTACATAAACAAACAAAAATCATGCCCTACACATTATAATGCCCCACACATTATTCTAACATTTACATTTCTTCAATATGATTTTTGTAAATTAAAAAAAAAACCACACAATCCAATAAACTCATCAATACCTACGTCAGTGCATTGAAGGTTCACAAATTCCCTAATCAAACAGAAAGCCTTGAGGAAATGTTTGATATTTTTGAATAATGTGTGGCAAATTATTGAATAAAACTTATTTCCATGTTATGCTGCTTATTTAAATATTTAGGATATGGTTTTAATTACCATGAAACTTTACTAAACATCCACCTGTCAGTAAAGAAAGTGATTATTTTTTTTAGATTCACGTTCTCCTAAAAGGAAAACAGGTGTGAAAACCTGCAGGTATTTATCCACAAACAAAAAATAGAGGATATCTGTGAAATGTGGAGGAAGAAGTAAACATGAATGTAATCTTGAAATTGCATGCCATTGGTCTATGATTCCAAATCCAAAGAGCACAGTTTCCAACTGAACAGGGAAATGCATTCTATCCTTGGCTGGGTAACCCAGCCTCTTTGGAACTTAAGCATGTGAAGCACTTGATGTTCACGATCTCCTGTGAACTTGGGATGCCATAAATAGAAATTAAATCCCCAGGGTTTGTTTTTTTTTTTTAGGTACCGGGACGAGCGATTGAACCTGGAACCTCTTATGCAGGAGGCTGGCACTCAACCACCGAGCCATATCAGCTCCCCTGAGTTGGTTCCCTCTTCTGTTTGCTCATCTGTTTTTGCTTGTTGTCTGCTCATATGTTTTTTGCTCTTTGTCTGCTTGTTTTTTTGGTTTTTTTTGCTCGTTGTTTTTGCTCATTGTCTCCTTGTTGTTTGTTTGTCTTCTTTAGGAGGCACTGGGAACTGAACCAGGGACCTCCCTGGTTAGAGGTGGGCACTCAACTGCTGGAGCCACATCTGCTTCCAGACGGCCCAGGGCTTTCTAATAGTGAAACCCTGGCAAGAAGGAAAAGTCCACCAGGATTATTGATAGTATAGTAAGATTTATAAGTCCATTAGGGCAGGGATCAGAGGTTTGTGTTTTAAACTGCACCCATGAAATCTACCACAGTGGCAGGCTGAGAGCAGGCCCTCCACAAATGTTGGTGGGGGGATGAGGGGAACAGGAGAACATACTCAACCCACCTGCTGTGAGGCATCCTTGGCCCATTAGATCTTAGTACCATATATGTGAGTGACTTTTATTCATAAGGAATGAAAGTTGAACTTCACTGTGATATTTCTGTCTACCTCCTAGATGCCATGACACAGAGAAAAAATAAATTGAGTCAGGATTCTGGACATTCAAATGGAACACATTTGCTCATTGCAAGCTTGAATGTATGGAATTTATATTTGCAATCATTTTGTTATGACAAATAACTCCATTAGAATAATTATCACAAATAAACAGTGATCTAGGTGTACCCATATATGTGCTGACTGTATTTGTTGCAACCAATGCTGAAGAGTTTCACAGCTGTTGATAGATAGAAATTTAGTTCAGAAAAGTCCATGGTCCACCTTAGGGTAGCCAAGTAACACAAATGCTAAAAAAAAAAAAAAAAAAAAAAGTGGTCTTAAAGACCCTCAGCTCTGCATTTGCCATTTTGTGACCATTCCATGTTCATAGCCTTGTACCTGGTCTTAATATCTCCAGGCCTCTGCCCCATTGTTTAACACATCTCACTGATGAACTTCTCAAACATAAATTTCAAACACCAATATCACCCTTCAAAACTGTCATTGACCTCCCATTGACTATTTGGTCAAGTATAGGTCAAGTTCTAGAGTTTCAAGTCACTCTAAAAATGGCCCTTAATGACTTTTATTTTCACCCGAACCTTCTACTAAAACCAGTGAGTCTCCTTACTGGCCTATTCTGTATTTCTAATAATCTCACTGAAGACACTTACCCCAAGCCAGGAGGGATGCCAGCTGCTCCCTGTGGATTGTCTCATCACTTCTCTACTTGGGAGTTTTCTGTTGTCTCTTCTCTTTTGCCTTTTTATCTACATATTCATAGTCTTGAGGTCTCATTTTAGAGCCCATTTCTTGCTTGAATTCTCCCCTCATCACCTCAGTCCACACAGCTCCCTGGAATCCCCATTGCACAGTCAGTGCACCCATTTTGCAGTTGCAGGAAGAGATACGCATGGAACATCTAGCATATATAAAGCACTTTATTTATAAATATATATATTTGAGTGTATCTTCTCATTATTATTTATGGTAATATTATTTCCATTTTAAAGATGAAAGAACTGAGGCTAAGTAATTTTCCCACGATCCCAAATGATTGTTCATAGGCTTCACTTATTATTCCTTAAAGTTTGCAGAGCCTGTGGTGATAGCGACTCAATCATTCCCAACATTGGTAAATTTATGCCTTCTTTATTTTCCTTTCTTATACTTCCCAGAGTTTTATCAGTTTCATAGGACTTTTCTAAGAAAAGGTTTTGGAGTCATTGATTTTTCCCTTTTGGTTTTCTGTTTCTAATTTATTTGCTTTCTGCTCTTTATCATTACCTTCCTTCTTGCTTTGGGTTTCTTGTGTTCTTTCAATCTAAGGCAGAAGCTTAGATTGACTTGAGATCTTGATTTCTCTTATTATAAACATTTAATTCTACAATTTTCCTCCAAGATGTGTTCAGTGGGAGAGACAGGGTGGAGTGAACTTACTCTATCTTACTTAGAAGCGGAACTCTAGAGTTTATACTTAATTGAAGCTGTATGTGCAGCGAAAAGATCCTGGGCTTTCGGGTCAAATTGGCTTAGCTTCCTTGCACGCTCTACCAAACAGTGTGTCCTCAGACAGCTCTTAGAGCCTCAGTTTAAATTGAAACAAAAATTCCTGTCTGGTGGAGCCTCCATGAGTATTTATATAAGATAATGAAGAGTGGTTGGTACATAATTGCTTGATATTGCTTTTTTCCTGTTCTCTTTCTGAGAGTTGTGATCTTATCCATAGTTTAGACCACTGGGAATTAACATAACTCACAAACAACCTGGGCCTCTTCTGCCCTGGCCTGATGACCACTGCTACTTCCCACTCAGTTAACATTCACAACTAGTTTGCATTTATTAATCACCTACTCCATACTAGACTTATGCTAAGTATTTCTCCAATGTTAGCCCTTAATTCCAAATACACTCTCATGAGAAAGTTATAATACAACATTTTTAGAGATGAAGATATACAGAGCCTTGTCTAAGTTACACAACTTGTGTGGCATAAAGCCAGGATTCAAACCCATGGTAGCTTGACTTTATTTCCCTATATACTAGACCTGGCACTAATTTTTTCATTTTGCCTGTCTTGTTTCTCATCATCAGCCTATTTGTGACCTCCATTCAGCCTGTTTATGCTCTCCATTAACTCAAAGATCTCAGGGACTGAATTGCAGATTCTAGTCAGGATATTCATTTGCTTTTACCACATCAGCTTTGTTCTAGCATCCTCACTGCCCAACCATTCTGATATCAATATACCACCCAACACCAGAAGAATGGTACAGTACAGTGAATTCAAGGTATCATGTAACTAAACATATCACCCACAATTTAGGGAAAGACTGTTTTCAATCTATCAAATTAGAGCTTTGTATTCATAACTATATGTATATATATACATATATATGTATATCTCCAGACCAAGGGCATTTCTACTTTTTCTAAAACATAATGGCAATTGCTATCATTCCTATATGTACTCTGGGACTATCATATGTGTATATCCTTCATCATAATGGTTTTCTGAGTAATGAGACTATAAGCCCCTTGGCTCCCTTTCTCCTCAAAATCTCTCTGAATAAAGACAGACTTGGTAATTAATACTCTGAGCCTCCCATCAGCATCTCATTTCCACTCTGGTCACCTTTGCAGCTCTTTGCCTTCATTAAACTCAAGAAGTCTCAAATAAGAAGAGTAAAAGTAGGGAAAGCTGGGAGCTGCTTCCATTTGAATTAGACATAAGCATAGAGGGGGCATCCAGCGAGTAGGGCCTGGGGGTGTGGATAGGCCAGTACGAGAGGCAGAAGGGAAAGAGAGGGCATGAGATTAGTCAGAGGAGGCACCACACACAACGTGAATAGATCTTGAGTGAGCTCTACGTTTGCTATTCATTAACTGGTAGTATAACTTCCAGCAAGTTACTTACCCTCTCGATAGTTCATTCTCTTCATTTAACTTAAGGGTTTGGGATTAGAGGACCACAAGGCTTGTTATGGCCCTTACATACCAGGGCTTTCTAAGAATTGCATGGGCTTGTATTTTTCCAAGTATAGTAAAGAAGCCCCATTTCCATACTATGACCCAAAACATAAGTGAAAATTTAGTTACTGAGAACCTAGAACATATTTTTTTGGAGGATAGAGTCAATGCTATTCGTTCTGAAGCATGACGAGTAAAACTAGGCTAACTCATTTCAAAACAATTGACCCTGTAATGGACTAGAATTGTACTGGTGTAAGATGTTGGTCCTAGAGAAGTGAGGAAGAGATGGAGAAAGCAAGTTTCCTCAAATATTTCTGAGCAGGGGGCCCGCTGTAGCCCAATTGGTAGGGCACCGGTTTACCACGTAGGAGGCCCCGGGTTCAGTTCCCAGGTCTCCTCAAGGGAGCAGACCACCTTGAGAAGGCAAGCCACTGCGGGCAGGGCAAGCCGCCA
>PVKH010045876.1:0-10457 GCA_004027955.1 Chaetophractus vellerosus
CTTCACCCCTCTCCCTTCCGGGTAGTGTCTTACCTTCCCCTGGTGTCCTGAGCTCAGGGCAGCCCTCCAGACAGTCTCTGCCTATTCTCTAGCTACTTTTTCTGGGAGAGAAGTGATCCCTCCACCTCTTTAATCCTCCATCTTCCTGAAAGGTCCAATTACTAATATTCTTAATAAAGAATCTTTGCAAGATTTTTAGTGTATTCTTTTTAGCAAATATCAAAATTATTCTTGTGTGTGTGTATATGTATGTGCACACACACACAGATATAGGCTGAAATAGCCAAGTGACTATATTAAGTAATGCATGTACTCTAACTCTATAAATTGCAGGGCATTATAATTTCTCTAACACACTCACTATATATTACCTCCCACTACAACCACACACACACACTTTCTAATGTTATATTTGGTTTTTAATTCTTCCGTGCTAGAAAAATGAAGTGATTCATGCCATCAAATTTGAGCACAATCTCGGGCCAAGAAAATCCACATAAAATTTCATAAGCATTTAAACCATAATTTTGGGGTTAATAGAAATTAAAACCAACCTATGGTAGCTTTGAGTAAGAAAGAAAACCTATCTGTTGCAGAGACTTCAAAGGTCAATGCATCCCAGAAAGGTCCCTAACTTATAAGAAGTGACATATATTATACACTGACTTTGGACATTAAAATGTTGCCTCTAGGATTTATAGCTTTTGCAAAATGTGTACAATTTCTGCAGGGAATTTTCCTCACCCCAAAGGACAGAGATAATAGAAAGGCAGCCTTTTATTAGGGCCAATTTTAAAATGTTCTGAAATGCTAAGGAGTCAAGATGACTGTTACCCAGCCAGCTACAGGCAGTCAGTACATAAATCAATGGGAATTGACCCACTGCGAGCCTCTGTATGGAAAAGCTCACATAAATTGGCAACTGATTATTCCTTCTCCTTTATTTTTGTGTAAACTGTTTACAGAAAACTGTGCAGTAGACTGTTGGAAAATAGTGACATTCTAAACCCTCATAATTCTTAGGAAATTTAATTGTAGGAACAGAGTACATAAAATACTTTTACCCTTATATAAAGTGGCATAAATCATAGCCCCCTGTAAATGTCATTTGAAGAACAGAGCACTGGCTGGGCCCACAGCCTCACTTTCCTCTAGAGCTTCCTGAAGGCAGCTGCTGGTTCCCTGATAGAACTCTGGCCTTCCTGGGCTGGCCAAACCTTGCCAACTACCATTAGGAATTTCCAGAGAATTTGGGGGCAGTCTCACCCCATTTGCTATGACAAGAATGTACCCCTGAATTTAAAGGCATCTGCATTTCATAAGGAAAACTCCACCCTCCTGATTTTGACTCATTTGGACATAGAGCTGCAGATGTCTAAATTGAAGTGACTACTCCCTGTTCTTGAAAACTGAAAACCCATGTGTCAGATGCCATGAATTCTGATTAATAGTGGAAACTGCACTTTCCTAAAGCTCTCTTAGGTTGGATGAGGCATGACAAAGTAAGAACTGGGCATAATTTCCTCATAGCTTCTGAAGTTGATAAAGGTCAACGAACAATCCTCAAGGAATGTGGGAATCCAAATTCCTCTTCGAAACTGCATACTAAGAGAATAGTTTGTATTTGTACAACACTTGTAAAATAGGTGGCAAGGACAATCTTAAAGACACAAGTCTGTGAACAGAGAGCAGGCAGTCTTTTTCCTGCTCATGTTGTGAGAATCCAATGGCACAACGTAGATGTGGAGGCCTCTGAATTTGGTTGTTACATAAGTGGATCTGTGTCACTCTCCAAAATATGTCTCAAATGCGACCCCTCTTCTCCATCAGCACTGTCACTGTCCCACCCTCGGCCCTCAGGATCTCTCACCTGGATTATGTCTGCAACCCCCTAACTTGTTTCTCTGATTCTAGTCTGGCCTATAATTTATCCTACCAGAATATTACCAGATCATGATCCATCTACCACTGAAATCTATGTCATTCTCCCATGTATAACCCTCTGGAACTCTTCTGTCACCTACAGGATAAAGTCCACACCATCTAAGACTCCAATGCCATCTCTGCCTGCTACTCCAGGCTCAGTCCTGTGCTGCCTAGCCTCATGCTGTAGACTACACTAAAGTGTTGTGTTTTTCATACTCATTCTCTTTCTCACTTCTGTACCTTTGCTCACGCTGGCCTTTCCAACTGGGCTGTCTCCCCCTCTCCTTGGCTGAGCTAACTCCTGCTCAATCATTAAGATTCAACTCAGGCACTTCCTCCTCCAAAGAGCCTTCCTTGGCCCACAGTTGCTAAGGGCAGGTAAGATGCCCAGTTCTCTGTTGGCCCTTTAGTTCTGCAGACTTGACGCTTGCTACACTTATCATATTGTAGGACTTTAGCCTAATTTTGTGTTTTCTGATCCATGAGATGCTTGAGCACATAAACTGTGACTTATTCACTGGTGTGTTCTTGCCCAAACTATAGCATGTTGATACCCGGTAAATGCCTGGTGAATGTATGAATGTGGTTGGATAGGCAAAATGAGGTATAAGAAGGGTTTACATATTTTAATAAAAGGTTTATGAGGCTTATAGTTGTTTCATATGAGGCTTATAAGAAGGTCATGTATTTATAAATAAGTAGAAAAACTTAAAAGGTAGGTTTGAAAGCTAAAAGAGACTTTTAGAGAATATCTAGTCCAACACTTTTCTTTTACAAATTGGGGAACAGAAGCCCAGAGAAGTTATAATCCATCTAAGACCCCACAGTAAGGTAAAAACTTAACTTCTGAATAGATCTACATAGAGTATTTGTGGAGTCTAGCGTACAAATTGAAGTTTGTGTGGTAGATGCTTTAATATTCATGTTCAAGTAAAGAATCATATCATGATTCATTAATCGTATACTTAGCCCTAAATATATACCAATTTAAGAATCATAGAAAATGACTAATATTGTGAAAACATTCCTCAGCCACCAAGTACAACTATTGTGAGTACCATACTAACTCCCGAGTCCCTTCGGAACCTCCAGTTGGAACTTGAGGTGGAGCAAGAAAATGGATACTCAGGACTACAGGGAAGTGATACTTGCTTTCTGCAGTCTGAAAGGAACGACTTGACAACTTAATTAATTTGCCTTTTACAAGTCCTCCCCACATTCTAAAGCAGTGCCCATCTCCAATGTTAGTAGTGGCACACCCCATAAGGTTTTGTGGCATTTGATTGCAGTCCTTTTGTTCTGGTGACGTAGAGCAGGAGATGTGCCTCTCCCTGGGGCCAGAAGAGTGCTGCTCTGGAGGGCAGATGTTTCAGGGTACGGGCTGTGTTGTGCCACCGCTGAGCACCCACTGATTGTTAATGAGTGTGTATATTTATGATATGTGGTGCTCTCTTTAGAACCCAGGACCCAGGGCAAGGGTCCTCTTGCCTCAAGAACAGGACTGAATTTGAAAGGAATTCATACATAATAACTACCAAGCTCCCCATCAAAGCATCCTATAATGGTATTATGTGAGACTATATATCTAGATAATAGTCCACTGGGGTCTTTCGTATAGGTCTCTTATATTCTTATTGTAGTACATTTAGGATCATCTAAGAAATAAAGTCTTAGAGGAAAGACAAGAAATGGAGAATTTGCAGTCCTGGATTGTTTTCTTAAATCTATTAACTATCTACTGGTAACTTTGAGAAAACACAACCTGTTAATGGTTAGCCATTTCAGTTTCTCTACCATAAAATAAACCATAAATCACTAACACCTTTGCAGAAGTACCAGGAGAGTAAATATTCAAGTAAAAGATATTGAATAAGATGGTTTTACAAAGTTTGAAAGTTATTCTGACCTCCATTTAAATTGTTAGCATGATTTCAGGCTCACAATATAACCGGTCTTCGATGCAGCAGTGTGTTTTCTTCGAGCAACTCAAAAGAAAAGTGTTTTATAAAACCTTTGAATTTTCTTGGACAAATTAAGTTTGTGTGTAATAAGTACCCATCCTGTGAAAAGACTCCTTTGTAAAACAAGGAGGCTACCGAGGGACCTCTTCCATTCAGTTTAGATCCCGTCTGTCATTAGCGTGGTGTCTGTCCTTTTCTGGGATGCCAGAGACTTCCTGCTTCTCCTTGACTTCATACAAGCCTGACAGATACGGCCTTGTGCCTTCCGGTTGCCACATTTAAGCTGTTCTGAGTCCTTGAGTCTACCAGGATCACCTTTGATGTGGATTAAGGTTGTATCAAATAATTCAAAGCTCTGAGACAAATATGACTAAAAACAGATATTTTCTTGATTTAGGGTTGAGGACCAGCTTTGCAAACCTTATTAAATCAGCATTCCGAGAGAGCTGACCATACCAAGATGGTCTAGTCCTGTCTCGAAGGGTTGTGGGATCCTGCTGGATGACAGGAGGCACACTTCTATCATGATGAATTTTGTGCCTTAGAAGTGGAGCAACTACTCTAAACCAACCCTAATTCAGGTGCCCAAACCAACAGCACTGAGCTGGTCTCTGGTTGCCTGTGGGAAGGAGGATGGCTGGGGTGTGGGCTTTGATGACCTCTAACTTCCCAAAGTTCCAGGCTGCCAAATTAACCATGAGAAACAGAAGACTCATGTCCCTGCCTGGCAGCTGGTTGGCTCATGTGCGTTTTCCTCTCTCCATGTATGGACGTTCTTCACCCTGAGAGAACCATGATTCACATGGTGGGTACTTTCCATTCTTAATGGCCCATGGGCCAGATCCTGCCTTGTTCACTATTACCTCTTCAGTACCTGACATGATCTTCCCCCATGGCGGGCACCCCCCAAATATTCATTGAACAAACAAAGCATCTCTTTGTGACCCTTATCTCTCTTAAAAATTTGGTACCCTACTTACCCGAACTCCAGAAGAATTTTCCCACTCTAAAGTTCCCAGAAATTTTGAACAAAACATTTTCATTTTAATTTTTAAATATCAGAAGAATGTAGTGACCACAGTTTATATTTTCCTTCTTCATTTTCCTCGGGGCCCGCGTTGCTCATTTAAATGCAATTTGCTGTGTGTTTGGGTCAGTGAGTTAAGTCAGGAGGCTCTTACAGTAACTCAGTGCTGTGGAAATTCCAGAATTTTGGCTGGAGTCTGGAGAAGAAGCACAGTATTTGTGGCTCAGAGGGCCTCATTAGTTAAGCACCAGGCAGTGGTTCGGCCTGCTTTTGGGTGCAGATCTTCAGCCTAATCCATTTGGTTTAGCATGGAAACATTCAGCAATGCCTGAAAAGGCCAAGAGGCCAGTCGAGATGACTACAAAGGTTATAAACCAGAAGACTTCCTCCTTGGTATTTGAAAACCACACGGTATTTAACAACATTCCTGCCTATTAACTGCTGGGAAGGGCACTACCTTATTGCCTTTTGCATAATGGAACCAGTCTTTCCCCTCAACGGCCCCCGTGTTGCTTTGATCAAGTTCAAAAGATGAGGGAAATGATGACTAAGGACCTTGGGAACCAGACTGAAGAATCTCACAGACATACTCAAGGGCTTTTTGGAGATCGTTGTTTGTTTTTTCTACTGATGCATCGTTTTGGTAAACAATTCGTATATTCTGCGCACTTATCAAATTCCTTACCCAAATATTTGCTATTTATAAAATAATCAAGGAAACAGACTTGTGTTTATTATTCCTAAATCAACAGCAGTTTGATGAATTCAAAACAGTCTTACTTTTTCCTCTTCCCTCTCCCTTTCCCAGCCTCTTGTACAAGTGCCAACATGATACACCCAACTCTCTCTTCAAACAGTGAAAACAAAAAATAAAAGTGACCTTCATGAACTGTGCATTGCCACTGCACAGGTTAGACTTTGGGCCCACAGCCAGTCCCCCTTAGCATCAGTGATGGATATTTGGAACAGATTAAGCTGGAAAGGGATACAGTAAATGTCTGTTTCCGGTTCACCGAAGTCTCAGCGTCACCACATGGTTTGGACGTCTGACCGGTTTCCTGACTTTGAGAGTCTCTTTCTTTAAACATGAAGGATCAACCCGGGAAAGGAAAGGAAGACACACGCAAAAGTCTGCCTCAGACCGTGCTGTCGGTCTGTCTCAGGGTGGTTTCTCCAGACGGGAATTAAACAGAACTATTTTGATACAGACAGTGCTTTCTGTTGCTGTCCTATGGCAGGGTGATGGTGAGGTCACAGGATGGGCTCAGATGCTCCGAGGCCAGTTCTTGACAACGCAGCTTCCAGGAAAGCCCCTTCTTGACTAAGAGTGATCAAAGAACCCAGCAAACCCAAATGCGGCAAACTTGGAAAACTCTTTAAGGCAGGTTCCGTTCTATATTGTATTTAATTGGTTCTATTTATACTGTGAATGTGTGAAAGACTTTGTAGGTACACACCTTTAAACCCTCCTTTCTGAAAGAGATACATTTCTTAAATCAGTATGGAGAGGAAACCAAAGAATTCCAATGAATCATTTCATTCTAAAATAATTATAGTTATTCTTTAGCAAATTAAAACTTCAGGTCTGCAATAACTTCCAACTTTGTACAGAGCTGCCACAAAGCTTAAGTATTTACACACTTAAACCCTCTTGAAAGTCACCCTTTTCTTGTTGGTCTTTGATTCTATCCTTGTTTCATGAGCATGTTTCTATGTCGATAACTAGAAAAGCAAGTCTCATTCACTTCTGAAGCTCTTCCAATAATTGCCTCTATTCCTTCATAATATGCTGAGCTGGTTTAAAAAACAGGCTCCTGCTCAGCCAAAATGATGCTGGTACTGAGAAGAATGAGCTCATTCTTCTTATTGAGAGAGGCCAAAGCATTCTAGCTCCCAGAGGAGATGGTGAGGAGAAACACCAGCAACGAAAGTGGGCAGGCATTGGTGGCAAATGCTTCATTACGTGTTCATCAGCAGACATTTCATTTTGCCCTGGGGCTATAGGGGCAGGAGTCATCTCATCTCCAAAGGTCAGAGAAGCCAGGGTAGAGCAGTGAAGCACTGACGCCTTGCCCTAGCAGCTGGTCACAGCCATCCCAGCAACAAAAGTCAAGAGAAGGGTAGGAGGGGAAAGTTCTTCTTGTTTTTCTTTTCCTCCAACATTATGAAACAACTAGGGAGGCTAATCCCTTAGGATTTGATTTAGGCTTGCCCAGATTATGTTCACTTCTGCCTTGAGCCACTCTTAGGCAATGAACTAGTTCCTACTTCCTGGAAGAATATTATTTAATTGTCTAAAATAATGCATGCTTCCTTCTAGGAGGCCAGCGGAAAACCCCAGTGATGCCTTTTCCCATTAAACTATTAGGATTTCTCTTTCCAGTAAATACAAAAAGAACAATATGCAACCCATTACTAACTACCAGCCTAGAAATTTTTTTAATTGAAAAAAATCTTTTTTTTTTTTCAGCTTAAAATTTTGACTACAGTAAGCTTTCTGGATAGAGACCATGCCATATATATATATATATTTATCCCCACAATACCCATATTATTTATGTACACAGTTGGGAAAGAATGCATTTTTCAACTTGCCCTGCAAAATGTAAAACCTTTTTCATGTAGACCTTTGGCCAAGTAAAGGCCCATAATATCTGTAAATATGACTCAAAAGCAGTGAGGATCGTTCTTGCCTCATATTCTAGTGTGAAAATCCAGAATGATGGTTGGTTCACTGTCTATTCTGCTGGATAGAAGGAACAACGTGGATAAACTAAAATCAACTTAAAATTCAAAACTCCTCTGAATTTGGCTTTGATTTACAGTAAATCCCATACCTCAACAGTGTCCGGGATCTTCTTCCATCCATCCTTAACTCAAACCTTTTTTTGGTTGATGAGGACCCAGTTCAGAGATTCTAGAAGTCCAGAAGGGGTAGTCAGCTAGAGAAAGAGCAGGGGTGGGAGAAGGCACTGGGCGCAGGACTTGGAAGTTCAGTGGAGGCTTATCTCTGCTCCCATATCACTTTTGTTTCCTTGAAAAATGTTTTTGTCTCTTCGTGCCTGAGGGTTGTTCTTGTAAACCAAGATGAATGGACTAGAAAAATGTATAACTTTCCTTCTGGGACTGTGATTGAAACTTACAAATAAACACAATTTAATGGAACTTTGCATTGCTGTGGCATTATGCCAAATGTGGAAAAGGCTTATTATGTAATAGTAATGGATAAAAATGGATATACTAAGTCAAACTTCAAGAATTATCAAAATCTCAGAGCAATTCAGGAACAAAAATGGAAACAAAGGAAACATTTACATACTTTTAGCTCAAGATTTTACCCCTCTTTCATCCTACAGCTAGTTTAAACGCATACTTCAAAGTTATAAGCATTTTGAGTGAAGTCCCCTGGTTGACTTGAATGTATGCAAATTTAATCCTGGTCATTTGAATTTGACACGATTCAGCAATTTTGGAAACTCATTCTCTAGTTATTCAAGTAAATGAACCGTGTCATTTGCTTATTTGATGTGATTTTCAAAAAAATGGGATCTTTGAGAAACTGCTTCTGGGTATCAATACCAAAATGGCTGGCTAAAATCATAAAAGCAGGAGAATTAATTTCAGGGCATTTAAAGCTTCCCTGCTTCCTGGGCTCACAGGGCTTCAGAAGTTGAGAATCGCTCTCTGATGTCACTGTTCAAATCCATATGGTGGGCATCTTTGAATCACATCCTGCTTACATTTTTCAGTGCCTCAGAAAATGGAATTTCCCTCTTTTAATTCTCAAAACCAAACTCAAGTGAACCGTTTTACCCACCTGCAGCTTCCTCTGAGGAATATAACTCTTTGATTCAATCCATAATTTCCTCATATTCCTCAACCCCCCAAATTATCCTGTTTTACTTTTAAGTCCAAATCATTCTTACTGTCACTGATTCCAAGTTGGGAAATGGAGGACAGCTTTTTGTGATGCATCACAAATGTAGAACACAAACACAAGCCAGTAAAATTCTCATCCTGGGAGTTGGCTACTGCAATATACAACTTTCTTACTTCAATAGTGTGTCAACATAGTTCCATAGGCTTTGCAAATCCAGAAACTTTGCGCTTCTAAAAGTCTCAATGAAGGAAAAGACTCATCAAGACCATGCAGTAGAAATGGTGTGTGAGTCTTATTGCTTAATACCTCACATAGAGGTCCCTGGAGCCAGGGACCTCAAAGAAGAGACTGTGAAATATGGAATTGCTGCTGACTCAAGAAGCACCAGCGCAGCGCCCAAGCGTGGGTAATCAACCACTGGTTGTTGGGCACTCCCTTCCTGACCCCTGACTCTTCCCTGTCCAGCTTTCACCCCCATGTCCTATCTCCGTATTGCTTTAACTAAACTACAATTTCTGCTTCCATCCTACTCCAATACCCTTTTGTGTTTCTCAACATCTTCTCTACCTGCACATGTCTCTTTTGTACCTTTGTCTTATAAAAACATACACCATTCTTGATTTTTAGACTGGAAATAAGATGTGGTTCTAAAAGTACACAATGCCACCATGTACTATGAATTCTCAATTCACATCCTGTTCCATCTGCCAAGAGAGCCTGTCCTTTGTGCTCAGGCTAACTGATACATATCCTATAAGACCTGACTTATGCCCTATATGATCCGTGAAGCCTTCTCTGACTGCCCCCCTCCTCTGTGCTTTCAAGCACTCAGGGGAGCCTTTATCATAACTTTAAACACAATGTCCTACCATTGTTGACTTATCCATCTCTACTTCGAGATTGTGAACACTCTTAAAAGGAATCATCTTTCATCTCTCTTTGCAAAACCTAGTAAAGCACCCAGTAAGGAAGGAAGGATCTTCCTGATTCTGAAATTTGGCCATCAGTATCTAATCAATTGCTCCTTTATTTTTATCCATCCATTACTATCCTAATCTTAATTGTTTGAACATTTATCTCTATTGCACACCTAAGGCTTTAATGCTCTCAAATATATTTCTTGCCTTCAGTGATGTCATACAGGACATCACTCACCCCACACTGGACATATACATAGAAGTTTGTGCTCTGTGGTTTCCCATAGCAACATATCCAGCCAACAATGCTAATTGGCATGAATACAAACAGTAAAGCCATAGCATGCATGCCCCTTTTCTTTCACTCCATGCTAATCTAGAGCCAGGGGAACAACTCTACTTCAAGGAGGCTGAAACTGCTTCTATAAAGAACCTCTTAGGCTGCCAGTTTTCAAGCAGGTGATCAAAATGAAAGAGACGCTAGCTTGCATGATTGACTAAGTAAATGTGGCAGCTTCCCCTCACATCCTGAAATAATTAGTGCACTAAAATTTTCCTTGCAGCCAGATTGTTTTCCCAAATGATAGGATACCTACATATAAAAACTCAGAAAGATCATATTTATGTGAATAGAACATGATTGTACCTCCAAAACATTTCCTTTTAGTGTCACGCTCTGCTCAAATCTCCTGGGCCCCCCTGAATTCTGAGTAAAGAATTGCCAGACCAAGTTTTTACACATCCAT
>PVKH010045877.1:0-10431 GCA_004027955.1 Chaetophractus vellerosus
CTACCAACTGGGCTACAGCTGGCCCCGTAGGGAGATTCTTGAGACCAGAGATCATTCCTTATGTTTCTGCTACCTTCTGACAGAACTTCATATAGTTGCAAATATTAGCTTGTTTTATTTTAAAAAATATATCGTACCTATTCAGGACTGATTAACTTACATGGAAAGGGCTAGACCACAGGCTTCTACTTCAGAGTCATAATGACAGTTTCTATTCTTAATTGATTCAGGTATCTCAAAATATGTACAGGTGGCTACTAAAGTAGATAGCATATGTGATAGGGATGGTTGAAAGTGGATAAATTACCACCTCTTGAAAGTCAATTGAAAGTTCATTAACAACAGGTAATTGGAGTTTTAAGGCTGCTAGAGCTTAGCTTTATATAATGATTTGGGAAGATACTGCAGGCAGGAAGAATACTGACAGTAAAAGCAAGAATGTGAGAGGAATCTCTCACTTAGAAGTGGTGGGGACTGATGACTCCTTCAAGCTTTCCAAACCTTCCTGCTGGGGCAGCAAGGGGGTAAGGAAAGCAGCTGCCAGGACTACTAAGTGCCTTAGGACAATTCCTCAAATTCACTGCATCAGGGTGATAAGCCTTTTTTACTCCCACCCAGAGCTTCCTCCTAGGCAAGGATAATCATTAGCTAGAGTAGGCGTGGCAATGTGAACTAAGAATACTAGTTTATTTATGCTAACAGCTATGTGAGCAGGAGACACTACAGGTTGTCAATCCACAAGAAGTCCCCTGGCTCAGAGGCTCAGTTTAATTTCTTTAAATGATAACCAAGTACATCCCTTCAGGATTTCATCTTTTGCCCACTGTGCTAAGCTTCCCTGAGTTTCTTGTTTTGTCCCTACTTAATACCGTTTATTAAAGTTGCAAGTGGATTTTCTCACCATATTATTAACATAGAAGGCTGTCTGTAACCAGAGCAACAGGGAGTGATGCCTACTCCAGTTCCCTCTCAGTGGGGCCCCTACTCCAACTGGTATCTCCAATTGTGCTCTTAGCTCATCTCACTCCCATTGATTTCATACAAGTCTCCTGTATGAGTCTTCCAATGGTTTCCCTGAATCTAAAGACCTAATGCATTCGGTGTCTACTAACTAAACCACATCTAGTTCCAACCACCAACATAATACATTCTATCTCTGATAAATACTACCTGATAGTTTGCAAATTAGGCTATATTGGCAAAAGATTAAAAGCAGGTTAAGTAGCTGGAGAACTATGGAAGCAAGGAGAAGGAAAAATTAAAAAGCAAATTTGAGTTTTGAAGTTAAGTTAAATAGATGCAGAGTGATAACATTTGTTAAAGAATTTTTAATAGATTAGATTAGAGAAAGATTTTGATAGTTACATTTTTAATTCAGTTTTAGGCATATTGGGTTTGAAATGGTGGGAAAAGTCACTTTAGCTTCCCAGACTCCATTTTTTCAATATCAAACAAGATGATGGAGTGGCATACATGTAAAGTCTATGCCAGTACAAGATTCCAGGATTCAAATCCTGTAAGCTTTTTATTATGGTAAATACACAGTGCTGGATGGCCATCTCACTAATACTGCAGCCATGTCCCCAAATAATATTTTGTGCCTAATCCAGAGGCCCTTAACAGTTGAAAATGAAACTGAATAAAACATCTACCTTCTCAAACTCCCATTAAGTAAGTAGAAATCTAGGCTGAAAAGGAATAAATGTCTTAAGCTACCAATAGGTAAGATTTATTAATGTTTTAATCAAGGCCCTAAAATGATTTAATATTTCCTTCAACTTACATCAGGATTGTCCCCCAAATTTGGTCCCTTCCTCCCTTCTTTCTGCATCTGTTCAGGTCCTCATCATCCTATTATTAAACAGCTCCCTAACATGCCTTCCTGTTGTAAATGTCTCTCCATACTGGTTCATTCCCAATCCATACTACCATAAGTATATAAAGAAAACAAAACATATAGGCTCTTTGCTCTTTGGTGACTGGTCCACTTTTGGATCCCGATCTTCCTGTTCCCTTACTCTTAAACCCTAGCTAGATCAAACTTCTTGGCCTTCCCCAAACACTTATGACCTTTTCAAGCCCCGAGGGCCTTTGTCTGTACAGTATTTTTCTGCCAGAAATGCCTTCTATCTTTTTCTACTCTTGTTCCTCATTCAAGCTCTGGTTCAAGTATCACCTGTTCTGGGAAGCCTTCACTCTCATAGGCTTTTATACTGTCCTATTACAAAACTTATGATTTACATTGTAATGATTTACCAATCTCTTCCTCACACTTTTAAAAGATCAGCCCTTGAAGACAGGAAGATGTGCTCATCTTTACTCCTTGTTGTCTAGAATAATACCTGGCAAAATTTTAGGTGCTGAATGAAGATCTAAACTATCCTGCCTGGAGTAATAGACACTCCAGAACTCCCAATTTTATTTCCTCTTTTGTGTTTTTATTAACTCTTACAAAACCTCACAAATACTTCTCAAGCATCACTCCACTCTGAATTCCTACTGCATCCCAGTCAGTCACTACCACACAGTTCTTACAACTTCAGATAGCATTCTAACTACAGGGCAAGTTCCTTGAGGATAATTATAATATGCTAAGGGGAGCATATAAAAGTATTAATCTTCTAATAGAGCATAATATATTATGATCATATTGGAGACATCATCTGATTCTTTGAGTAAATTCATATACCTAAAATGTTCAAAGTTCTGTCTTTTATGTATCTAGAGTTTTCTTGATGAATTTAGAGTTTATTACTTTGCAACACATCTTCTTTCAGGGAAAATCAGAAAGATAAATAGTTGCTCTTTGAGGAAGCTCTCAATTTACCTGGGGTTCATGATGAGACGTCGGAAAAAGTAAGTCCAGGTGATATAATCCATTGCATCTTGCTTAGATGTTATTGTGCCACCAGCAATCTCGGCATTTAAATGGTCAGAGAGCACTTCTAATAAGCTATATAGTGAACGAGACATGGAAACCATACATGAACATTAAATGAAACACAAATTTAGCACTTATACAAAACCCATATTTTATGTTCTAAGATACCAAAACAAATGTGTATTTTCATTCCAAATTATTCTGGTGGGAATTTTGTTTCAATATTTTTTCACCATGAGGCTATAAATCACTTAGTATCATGAACTCAAGAAACTATCTTATTAACCAGTACATATATATTTTTCTTTAAAAAGGATGTTATATGGGACATTTTTTGGCACATTGGAATTGTTCTGCATGACATTGCAATGATGGATACAGGCCAGTATACTTTTTGTCAAATCCTATAAAATTGTGTGGTGCAAAGTGTAAACCATAATGTAAATTATAGACCATGGTTAGTAGCAATAGTTCAATATGTGTTCATAGACTGTAACAAATGTACCACACTAATGAAAGATGCTGTTAATGGGGAAAAGTATAGGAGGGGGAGAGTGTGGGGTATATGGGAATCCTTCATATTTTCATTTTAACATTTACATAATCTAAAGTTTCTTTAAAAAATAAAATAAAATAAAATAAAATAAAAATGTTACAGTTTTTATCTGAACATGAATAAAAAGAGGGTTAGGGGAAGCAGATGTGGCTCAAGTGATTGGGCTCCTGCCTACCACATGGGAAGTCCATGGTTTGGTTCCCAGTGCCTCCTAAAGAAGACACCGAGCTGGCGTGATGGGTAGGCGTGGCAAGCTGACACAACAAGATGATACAAGAGACACAAGAAGAAAAACAAAATGGGAGACACAACAAAGCAGGGAGCAGAGGTTCCCAGTGCTTCCCAAAGAGGATGAGCAGGATGGCGAGGTGGTGCAACAGGCAGGCACGGCGAGCTGACACAACAAAATGATACAACAGCAGACCCAAAAGGAAAAACATAACAAGAGACACAACAAAGCAGGTGATGGAGGTGGCTTAAGCTATTAGGTGTCTCCCTCCCACATCGGAGGTCCTGGGTTCGGTTCCTGGAGCCTCCTAAAGAAACAAAGAAGATGAAGAGACACAGCACATGTAAACAACGAGGTGGTGGGGAGAGATAAATAAATAAAATAAATCTTTTAAAATTTAAAAAAAGAAGTGAGTTAGTCAAGAAGAATAAAAATATGATAAAGTAATATTTTTCCAGAATATTTTAATATTAGTAATAATTTGTTGAAAACAACCATTAGTAGCTGTCATACAGTGGGTACTCAATAGATCGTACTTATTGCTAACAGTCATTTTGGGGAAATGAATTGATGGATTAGAAATAAGCACAGACTGATAGGAAGGGAGTAAGTAATTTTAAGGAAGAAAGCAGAGACCTGAGAGGAGTAGGGTAGGAGCAGGTGACAGAAGAAATATCTTGCAAAGTAGGAAAGAGCATACCTATGGGTATTAGAGTAAGTATGAAATAAGGAGATGAAAGGAGAAGTGACAAAAAAGAGAATAGATAGGGTAGAGTAGGGAGTAAAGCTGTGATAAAAGATATTCCCTTCATCCACTCAGTAAATATTAAATATATAGTAGTACTCTTACAACTATTTAAAAATAATTTTTTCAAAGGATATTTTAAGAACATGAGAAAATGGTAATAAGTTGACTGAAAAAAATAATTGCTATGCTATTTTCAATTTATTGATGGCAGACTATATACTGGTACAGTCAATTTGGAAGGGAATTTGGCAGTATCTATTCGAACAATCACTTTGACCCAGCAATTTCAATTTTTCATTATCAACTGCTAGAGAAACATTCACATGTGAAGACAGGGAAACAAAATACTTTACTGCAACATTATATGTGAGAGGGAAAAATTGGAAACTCTTGAAATGCTCATTTATGAGAAACGAAAAACTATGTAATAGATGAAATATTAACAATTATACCTAGGTGTAAAATTACCGACTTAAAAAATTAGTTATCTTTTTACTGAAGTATATATTGAGAAAATTATATAAACTATACATGTACAAAACTATGTTTTCACAATGTGAACACACCTGTGTAACTTACACAAAGATGAAGATATGAAGCAGTATCATTACCTCAGAAGCTCTTCTTTTGCTCTTTTCCAGTTACTACCCTTGCTGAAAAAGATGTTCTGATTTTTATTTCTTTTTCTTTCGTTATTGCAATGCCTTGGGCCTCTAGCACAATGCTTACTAAAGTAAAGGGAAAGCTTTCAATATTTTACCATTAATTATGATGTTTGCAGATTTTTTGTAGATAATCAGATTAAGGACATTCCTTTCTATTCCTGAATTGCTAAGAGTTTTTAAAAAAATTATGAATGTGAATTTTATCAAATGTTATTTTTCTACATCTATGAGATGATCACAGAATTTTCTCATTGTTTTTCTGTTAATGTGGTGAATTACATTGATTTCTTTTTAAATAACAAATAATCTTTACAATTTACGAATCAACTTCACCTGGTTGTAATGTATTATGTTTTCTGTTCATTCCTGGGTTTTATTTACTAATGTTTGTTTATGATTTTACACCTTTATTTATGAGATGACACTGGCTTTGTTAATTTCCTTTCTTGTAAGTTTCCTATCAGGTTTTGGTACAAGATTATTCTGGTCTCATAGAACAAGTTGGCAAATATTCCTGTTTCTTTTCCTATTAAGAACAGCTCATATAAGACTGATGCTATTTCTTATTTCTTCTTTATATGTTAGGAAGAATTCATTGGTGAAGTATCTGGCAGGAGATTTCTTTGGGACAGAGTTTAACTTTCAGATCCAAATGATTTGAAAGATAAAGGACTATTCAGATTTTCTATTTCTTTTTTTTTTGGAGGTATCAGGGACCTCTTACATGGGAAGCAGGCACTAAACCAACTAAGCTATACCTGCTCCCCTCTATTTCTTTTCACCACCCCCCAAGAGGGCTCACTCATCTGTCTGCTTGTTGTTTTTGCTTGTTGTCTGCTCATTGTTTTTTGCTCATTGCCTGCTTATTTTTTCTTTAGGAGGCACCAGGAACTGAACCTGTGACCTCCCACATGGAAGACGGGTACTCAATTGCTTGAGCCACAGCCACTCCCTGCTTGCTTTTTTGTTTTTGCTTGTTGTCTTGCTCTTTTTTGCTTGCAGGGTTTTTTTTTTTTTTTTTTTTTTCAGCTCATTGTTTTTGCTCCATGTCTGCTCATTGTCTGCTCCTTGTTTGTCTTCTTTAGGAGGCACTGGGAAATGAACCCAGGGCCTCCCATGTGGGAGGCAAGCACTCAACTGCTTGAGTCACATCCTATTGCCCTCTTTTTCTTTTCTTTTCTTTTTTTGGAGTTTGTAGTTTACTTGGTTTCTTTTATTTAATCACTGCAGGAACACATTCTGCAGCATTATAACAAAATTACATTGGAAGAAATACATCTGTCTCTCACATTGACTTTTTCGGCAACTTTCCAGGGATGCCCTGCAAGTGTGGAGGAAAGAGCAAAGCCAAACTGAGCCCCAGTCTCTCACTGGCAGACTTGGTGAACAGCTCCCAATCTGCTTGGTACGGCCTCCCTGGGAGCAGGGGCTGCATTCTGGCCCCTTTCACATTTTGTCTTTCCAAAGGCTCTAGCACAGAACTTTGCACAAGTAGGGACTTCATGGATGTTGAATGGATATAAGAATGTAAGCAGAACAGAACTTCACAGTTCAAAACACAAAACTTGACTGTGCATTAGAAATGCACAGTGACTGCTAAAAGTAGGGTCTGCTTTTGGGATGATGAAATGTTCTGGAATTAGATAATGGTGATGGTTGCACAGCCCTGCAAAAACACTAAAATCTACTGAATTGTACAGTTTAAAATTTATGGCATAAAAATAATTTTTCAACAAGAAAACAGGGTGGGGGGAGAAATGCATGGAGAGCTTGTAGATTCCTGAACCTCACTCCATTGGTTCTGGTTGGAAAGAGGGGGCACTTTGTGTTTTTAACAAGTTTCCCAGGTGAGACTACACTTAGAACTGCTTCACTAAGGCAGTGTGTGCACAAATCCCTGGGACCTTGCTAAACCAGAGGCTCTGTTCAGTAGGACTGGGGTGGAGCCCCAAACTTGGCAATTCTAAAAAGACCCTCACAATGCTGATGCTACTGGTCTGTGCCACACCCAGTGGCAAGGCTCAGGGCACAGGAGGGTTTGGCTTCCTGGGCTTCTCCTAACCTCACAGACCTTTCTTCCCCATGCCCCGAGACACCAAGTGGCGCTGCTGTGAGCCAGCCACGTGCTCCCATCCCCAGGCAGGGGAGCACGGAGCCATGTCTCCAGGGACGCAGGCCAGTGAAGAGCCCACAGGGCCTGTCCTGCTGGGAGGAACAGCATCTCCCAGCCTCAGGGCACTGCCCAGTGGCCTCTCCAACCAGGCTAGGGCCTCCAGTGGCCCCACTCCCTCCCTTGCCATAGCCTTCCTGGGCTCCCACCCCCTGTGGCACACACATGGCCCTGCAGGGACCTGGGGCTGCTGCTGCATCCCTGGGGGCTGCTGTGGCTGACAAACAGTGCTGGGTTGGTAAGATACCTGGAGGAGCAGCCCTAGGTGAGAGCCAGGATGCATTCAGGGAGGCCACACCTTGGGATGGGGCGGGTGAGGCTCAGAGCAAGCAGCAGGTCTTGACTGCTCTGGCAGCTGTGTTTTATCCTAGGGGTTGTGAAACTCACTCTCAAGGGACAGGGGTGGTGTCTTCAGCTTGGTGCCCCCCACTGGGGTTAGAATGGCTCTGAATTACCTCCAGAACAGCTCTCGCCTCAAAGTGAGACACAGGCTGCACCATTGATGCCACATCCACGGCCTGCCGTGGGGATTTCCTTGAACATACCCATCTCAGAACCCCATGAGAAAGGCAGGTGTGAATTGGAGGGAAGAGAGCAGACACATAGTTGGATAGAGGCAGCTCACTGTGTGTCGGCACACAGTCAACAAACGAGGCACTGAACCCCTCAAAATGACCCTGGGCTTAGGGCCAGGCTTGGGGCAAAGCGGGGAGAGTGTCCTGCCCAGACAGAAAGGGCCCCTGACCTGTCGGTACCATGTGGTTACTTAGTCCATCCAGGTCACTGGGCAAAGCTCCGCTGCTTCCTGAAGCCTCTTGTCCTGCCCAGTGGTCAATGGATCTTTTGGCTTCAGAAGCAAGCCCACTGTAGGGTGGGTTGAGGGGGGGACCATGGGCAGCTCTGTTGGGCCAGACCACCAGACCCATGGCAAATTGCACTGCAGAGCCCAGCAGCACTGACTGAGCTGGGAGAAGGACACACACCCACGAATGCTTGCCTGGTGGCCACCCGCCAGAGGCAGCTGCCCAGGCAGTCACAGTAAAATGTTGATGCTCCCGAGACTCTGTCACAGCCCCATCTCTGGAGTTCTAGAACAACCATGAGAGATGGGGTATGACTATGGAAGGGTAGACAGGGGGAGGCCCAAAGCACCCATTGAGCTTGAGACTGGTGCCTGTCCTTAGCAGCAGGCTTGCTGCAGCTCCCCTCCACAGGCTGGAGCTTCTCCAGGCTGCGGTTTATGTAATTTAACGCTAACCAGAGTTCTCTGAGCTGCTCTGAAACTGCAAACATTTTGTCAACACTCAATCAAAAAGCAAGTGCTACCTTCCTTGAAGATGCCCATGTGTGAATAAACTGGAGGCTTCTTCACTGGGAAACAGTTTCCTTGGCCAAGCCCTGGCAGCCTGAAGTGGGAGGCAAGGCAGGGGCCACTCGCTGCGTTTCCTCTGGGGTCCCTAGCACGCTTGCCTTGGGATGTCTCTGCCCTGAGGAACCAGGGCCAGGTTTCTGACACGCTTAGCTGCCCACACATCCCAGGGATCTTGTTAAAACTACAGGTGTGGATAGGAGGTCTGGGGTGGAGTCCGAGTCTCTATTTCTAGCCAGCAGCCAGCATTATCCTCAGGCTAAACCAGGAGGGGGCCCAGAGGTGCCGCGGAGACTGACTGCAAAGGATATGAATGGACCAGGATCTGATGGGGTGGATGGGGCTTAGCATGTAGGTGCTGAACCGGAAGATGGTCTTGCCCTTGTTCAGCACCTTGAAGGTCTTTTGGGTAATACAGAAGGGGTCCAGGTCCTCCAGGGTTTCCCCGATGAGCTCCTGGGGTGGGTTGTCATAGAGATCAGGCAGGTTTTTGGAGGCCTGCAGGTCCAGCTGGGGCCTGGGAGCCTCCTCCTCCAGCAGCCCCTCGTGGCTCTCCTGTGAGGTGGTCAAGCTGCGGGCCTGCTTCTCTGCCATGCGCTTCTTGATGGCCTCCAGGGACTCCCGGGTGGAACCTGTGGAAGCTGCCGGTGCCCCAAGGTAGCAGCAAGTCTGCCATCTTCTCATCCTGCTTCTGGGGCACAGCTTCTCCTCACACTGCCTGTGGGGAAGCGTGGAGAAGAATATCAACTGCTCACACCAGAAAGTGGAACCCCTGTGCAGTCTTTTCTTGTTGTCCCTTCAATTGGCCTTCCTAAAGGAAGACTCCCTTAATACACGGGGCACACAGTTGGTGCTCAATCAATGCTGGTTGCAGTGTGCCATAAGCGGGAACAGCCTCGCAGCCAATAGCGCAGCCGCTGGTGCTCTCTGGGGTGGAGGAGTGATGTAAGGACCAACTCAACAGGGTTTGCACACAAAGTCCTGGGCAAACGGGATGGCTGGTCAACTGGGGATGGGGGGCAACTCCAGCCACCCCTGCCTCCCCTTGCAGCCTCTTCCTGCCCAAGAGGCAGGCGCACTCCAGGGTCCTGAGACATGTCTGGCCTCTATTTCTTTTTTAAATCAATTTTTGTAAGTTATGTTTTCTTTTCAGGGATTTTACCATTTGTTCTAAATTTTAAAAATTATTTGCATAAAGTTATTTATAATATCTTCTCTTAGTTTCTTTTTTTAAAAAAGAATCAATTTTATTGATATATATTAATAAAGTATAAATCCATCCAAAGTATACAATCAATGTTATTTGGTATAATCACATAGTTGTGCACTCATCACCCCAATCATTCCCAGAGCATTTTCATTATTCCAGTAATAAAAATACAAAAAAACAAACCAAACAAACAAAATTCATCACCGTTCATTCTCTCCATGATTCCCCTGCTGCACACAGCAGCTATTCTTTCTTTCTCTCTAGTTTATTTGTATTTATATTTTGTAAATACAGTTTTATATATGCAATATCACCCATATTTATATTTTACACGAGGTTTCACTATGTTATACAGTCCCATGTACATTTTTTAGTTTTCCTTCTAGTAATATAAATGTCCTTAGGCTTTCCCTTTCAACCACTGTCATAACCCTATAATAGCTCTGCTAGTTACAAACAGCATGATTTGCTCTCACCATTTCCAATCATCTCCAAAGATTTAAAAACAACTTTGAATCAATCCTGCACAGTTTAACCCTCAGTTTTCCATTTTCCACCCTCATTCTATTTTCTGGTGACCTATATTCTAATTATTAATTTCAT
>PVKH010045878.1:0-10455 GCA_004027955.1 Chaetophractus vellerosus
AAGTCCTTATAGATCTTTAAAAACAACCTGACTAATTTCAAGATAGATTGCGAAATTCATGGGAAAAGCTCAGATAAAATAGGCTTTTTCATTATTTTCAGAGACCCCATGAAACAGACCCAGAAGAGAGGCAGATTCATCCCTAGTATCAAAAAATATCTTATTTGGAGGAATAGACTCAGGAAATCTGGCAGAAATCAGCCTGGAATCCCATTCTAAAAAGAAGGTCAACCATGGATCAGCAGAAAGTACTTGGGAGAAAGTGTAAAGAGTCACTAAACGATAACACGTTCGTTCATCAACACATCTTTAATTAATTTGTCTTTGACATGCAGAGCAGATGGAGGGTGGATAGGGCGTCATGTGTTATGTTAAATTGCTATAAATTGTAGGGGTAGAAGACAAGAGAAGCCATTAGAGGCATCTTTCTACCTGGCCAGTGAGGACAGGCTCATTTTGGGCCCCAGCAGAGTGACTGCACATACAGGTTGGTGTGAACCGATCTAGGACTTTCTTCCTAACAAAATTAGAAATAGCACATATACCTTTGAACTTTATAAAGGTAATCATAGGATCCCTTTTTAAAAACATAAGGAAAAGACCTGATTCAGCATGATTTTATATGCAAAAACTGTGAATCTTAGGATACGCTGGGATGACGCATCAAACCTTACCCCTCTTACATCTCTTACGATTTCATTTGGCCTCTCTTCTCCTTTGTCCCATAGTCTCCATTCTATTTCACATTTTTCTTGTGTCAGAACCTATATATATTTTGAATGGTCCTCTCTCCTCAGCAACTCAAAAGATTCAAACTTGATTGAATTTCTAAAATTCCAGTAATACCAAAACCAAGTGCTTTGTTCCTGCCATAACACTTTTTGATTCTGTAGAAATATATGTCCGAGCTGGAGTTGTGGGGGTGGGGGGCGTTCTCACATTCTCTCAGATGGAGCCTTCTGAGGGGCTGAGGGCTGAGGAAGCGAAAAAGAAAATTTCAAAATGAACTGAGAACTTAGAAGTTCTTGTTCCTCTTCCCCTTCCCATCTCAAACAATTCATCCCTGAAGCCATAGAGCATGTGCCCAGGCTGGTTGATGGGGAAGAGGCCAAGTGCGAGGAGCAAGTCTATGCAGTGGGAGGGGAACCAGTGTGGGACACCTGGGCTGAAAGGGACGGGGAGGGGTCTACATGTAGGGGGCGTGGTGCAGTGTCACAGTCCCAGCAGAGTGAGGAAATTTTCATGGGGAAGGGGTGGTGGCACCGATGGAAGATTGGAGACATATGGAAGACTTAGCGTAAGTAAGTATTAAAGATGATAGGACTCTTGCTTCTCACTGTAGAATGAAATGACAGTAAGGGATAGAAGAGAAGTAGGAGGAGCCCTGTGGTGAGGGAGTGGAATTGGAGCTATTGATCTGAACTCATGGTTTTCTATATATAGTTGGATATAGAAATAAAAATGAATGTGTGTGTGTGTAAATTCTCTAGCTGTCACTGGGAGGGCCCCAGAGCAGTGACACTCCAGATCTTGCCTTCTGAATATTATTCTCCTTCAAAAAACTTGAGTGCCTTGGAATGGCTGATTCCAGTATTGGAGAAAGCAAAGTACAAGCTTAGCCTTGAATATTTTTTGTAAAGAAAACAAGGAAATTCTCAAAGAATGATAAGAGCATATTAAAAAGCCACAGAGGCTTGCTATAAAAGGAGGGTGAGGAATGGCTCCTATTGGCCAAATTTAGGACAAATTGAGCGTCATAAAAAATGATGATAAAACATTATAGCTCAATGAATAAAATAGGAAAGAACGAATCCATTGTGATATAAATCAGAAAATGAATGAAATAAATATTGAAGAGGAACAGGATATTTACATAGTTGAGAACACCTTCTCACAAAATACTTATTATTACAAATAGAGTAAACTCACAGTGGATAAGCCTGTCAGACACAAGCTTAATCAAGTAATCAATGTGAACCTGATTAGTGAAGGGACAAATCAAACCATGCCCCACCTGATAGGATAAAGGTGGGAGAAAGAATACAGAGTCACTTATATAGCACGCAACCTGGGTCTAAGCACAAGGAAATATCAGAAAACAAACAAACAAAAAACAAAATAAGAGATGCTCTACAAAGCCCTTGGCTTATAACCTTCAGAGGTGTCCAAGTCATGAGAAGTGAAGAAAAGACTGAGGAAATGTCCTAAACTTAAGAAAACTAAAGAGATATGTCAGCAAAGTGTGATGTTTAAGCCTCACCTGGATCTTCTGGTTACAAAGGACATTATTGGACAAATTGGCAAAACTTGAATGGACTCTAAGGCCCAGATAGTACAAATGAAGCAAAGCTAATGACTTACTATTGAAGTCATATTATGGCCATATAGAAAATATCCTTATTTGTAGGAAGTTTAGGATGTTTTTAAGTAATAAAGTAAAACTAGAGGAGAAAGGGAAAAAGAGAACAAAAAAGAGAAGTAAGTGCTTGCATCATATACAATTGCTATTATGTATGTATGTACTTATATAACATACATACATATTCTATGTGTGTTATATCTAGCTTGGAGACTTGGAATTAGGATAAACATAGTATGGTTAGAAAGACTTCATTTGGGGGTTTGGGTTCTGTTTTGGATGGAAGTACTCATAAAAAATAAAATATGATATTACTGTTTCCTTGGAAATATCCTGGTTATCTCTAAAATGCTCACTCTTAAAGATAATCTCATTATTAACAAAGTCTTGCATATGCCCAAACTGACCTGGGGGGTGAAATGAATTGTGACCAATGCCCAGGTGGTGTCCTGAATTCTGCCGCGGTGCATCTCGTCGATCGCCGTGTCTCATCCATCGCAGTGTCTCATCCATTGCCACGAGCCACTTCTTGCCAGACACCTGACAACTGAGTTTCCACAATCACACTCCAAGGGGTCCTTGAAAAAGGATCTTAAAAATCTGCTTTCAAATAAGCATTTCGTTGGTGAGCCTTTCAGAATGAAGCCTTTGGTTTGGAAACATTGCCATGAGTTGTTGTTTCCACATGAAACAAGCAAATGTACTGAGGTGCTCGTCAGGACCTGCTTATGGATGAAGACGTTAAACTCAGCGTGGGACACCCTTTACCCACCTAAAGAGCAATCTCGTCATCGTGAAGCCAGGCACCTACCTACTTGGCAGTTGCAACTCTCGAACAAAGCTAATGGGATACCGAGTTGGAAGGAGGTTAGGATGGCATGTCTCTTTCAATTTGGGGTGAAATTATTCAAAGCTACCAGATTCTATTAACATGCCATTTGAAACTAACCCTGTCTTTAGTCTTTTCTCAGCAACAGTAATTTCATGGCAATGGCCATAAAAGCCCTGGTTCTTCAGTCCACTTGATGTCCCACTTTTGGTCACTAAAACACTAAAGCCGCAGGCTCTTCGACCACTTATCCTCGTTCGTGAAGAACAAGTCAAAGCGTGGACTCCGTGGCAGCCTTCTCAGCTCTCCTCCTGAGTTCCACCAGTGTCTCATCTGAACTGGATTCAGAACCGGGGAGTTTTCTCCAGGGACTGGACCAGAGGGGGTTTTTCAGCTCCGTTTTGTGTCTAGACTTAACTAGTAAGTGGAAATTCAGTGAGGACAACCTTTCTCCATTTTACCTGAATCTGGATATATTAAGCATGAACTAACTAGGTGTTTACAAAATACTTTCAAGGAACAAATGCAATAAAAGTGCTAAACATAATTATTATTATAAAATTATTATAGAATCATTTAGATGAGTCATTTGAAATTCTCTTCATTAAACACGATTGGATATTATCTTTATTAATTCATTAAGTTCTACTTCAAATGAAAGATAAATAAAATGCATTATTAATGTGTCATAAGCTAAATGGAATAATGTCACACAGACATTTTTAAAGTGCACTGAAATATTAACTAATTCATGCTTACTGTTGTTTCATGGACAGCTTTTATGATTTAGCAGGAATTGTTACAGTATTTTTATTTGCCGTAAAACACAACCCTTACTTTGAAAACTGAACTCTTTTTAAATTTTTCAGTGGGTCTTTTTTTGTTTGATGTAACATATGTTTATTATAAAATAAAGATACATATGAATATGAAAATAAAAATCATTGGTAATCATTAAAGTACCAGAGAAATTTTGGAATTCTTCACTTCAGCCTCTAACTAGGCTTTTGTTTCTGAACTTGTGTGTATGTGTGTGTGCTTCTTACACAAAGTTGAAGTCCTGTTTTATAGAGTATTGAATATATCTCATTTTCACTTAAAATGCTAAATGCATCACACTTCCCACAGTTGATGGTCTTGAAATACTATTTTCCACGTAGAAAAAGGGTCCCTGGCTGATCCTAGGTCTGGTGTACGAGCAGTCTATGTGTCACGGGCAACAGGTGAGCTAGAACATTTTAACAGCAGATAACCAGGAAGACAAGGCGCTACAACGGCCCCTCGGTAGGATTCGTGGCCCAACCTAAAGCCAACTCCCGAACAAATTCAGAAGCCAACTGGCCAAATGTGGGACAATTAAAGCATTAATTAGAATAATAACTATAATAGGAACACATCAAATATGTTAAAAACTGTGAATTTATAATACAAAACAAAACTGCTCATTTACTATTGCAGTTTGCTTGTAATTCAACACATATATATATTTTTTTAATTAGTGAATAATGAGAAAAAAACAAGCTTTAATCCAGTTTTTTTCTTTTTTCTTTTTATGTACAATACCAATGGGTAACCAAACAGTAAATGGAGGGAGGTTCTTAATATAGAAGTATTCCAATGGCAAATGAGAAAGAATGAATAGATATAGAATACCATCATTTTGCAACTCAAAATTAATTAATAAATCTAGGCATTGATTATTAACAATTGTTAACATCAATAAATAAGAGCCAAGGAAACATCATGGTGGAAGAATGCATACCACCTGAGAATTAGCCTTGATTAAGAAAATATGAAACTGGTTCTGATCAACCCGCTAGTTCCAATGAATACTTTATAGAAAATACAGAACATGGAGGACTGTATTAGATGGTACTGTGGATAAAATCAGTAAAATCAAGACTGTAGGGAATTCAACAGAAAGCAATATCTTGTTTCTCCAACAAATGTCTTGGAGAGAGACCGAGAGAGATTGAGAGAGAGAGAGAGAAAGCAAAGACCTATATGCCAAATGAAGCTTAAAGAGAAAGATCAATCAAGTGTAATATGTAGACTTTATGAATCCTAATTAAAATAATCTGTAAAAAATAATACATTCTGAAATTTATAAACAATTAGAAATGTGAACACTTACCAGATATTTGATTATTTAAACAATTATTGTTAGTTTTCTTCATGAGATAGTAGGTTAGATGGGTAGATAGATGATTAGAGAGATATTTGTCATTAGAGAGATTCTGAAATATCTATGAATGAAATGATGTGATGTTACTTTGAAATAACTGGGAAGGGAAAAGATGGGACAAGATTGGCCATGAGTTCTTGATTTCATGGCCAAGGAGTCAGATCATTGTTGAAATTGATCTGATTGATCTGATCTTTTTCTACTTTTATATAGTTTTGAAATTTTATATAGTAAGACATTTAAAAATACAGGCAGATCATGTCTATTCCCCCTTATAACAAAATATTCCTTGGTTATGTGATTGCTAAAGTATCCCATGATATAATAATAATCTATTATTGCTCATTAAGTGGATCACAAGGCCCTACAAACTGTGTAGATTGGAAAAGACTTGAATCCGTTTAAAGTTTTTGAGTTCCAATTGTGCCACGTTTCCCCACAAAAGCAGTCAGTTTTCCAAACACTGCTTATTAAGTAATCTGCCTTTTTTCAAGTGTATGAGGTGACCCAGGCGACATCTGAGGCCCTGTCCCGTTCTCCGGCGTACCCCTGGACCTAATCGTGGGCTCTGCTGATTTGTGAGTCGGCTCCCTGCTTCAGCTCTCTTTCTTTTGAATCCCATTATTTGCATTCTTCCCTCCCTCTCTTATGTGGGAACATTTCCCAAATGCATGATCTTTAATTAACCATTCATAATTAAAGGCATTCAAACGCTGTTGGAAGTGAATATCAGTGAGGCCCGTCAATGGGTTTTACCCACAGTGGTAGGTCTTGTCTCTTTGGCTGGGTAAGTTTGACAACAATAAATATTCCAATCTTCTGCCTAATGAACTTGGCTGCCAGTTTCCTAGAAGCTGACAGAGGGAGGCGGACTTGGGTCAGGGATATGGGTACTTAACGTTCCTCCTACAATCTAATGTCACCCGTCTTTCAGCATTGCCCTGCCTACAGAGGTACCTGATCTTTTGCAGGTTTCTTACACTGGATTGGCTTTTGCTTCCTGTTGGCCCCTGCTTAGTGTTAGATTTCTAGGCTGCTCTTCCCAAGTCAATTATCATTGGAAATGGTACGGTTTCCAAACTACTGTTGACATCTCTTTTTGTTCTCTTTTATTCTTGAGAACTGATGCTGCTTCATTTTTTACTGTTGTTTTAAGTTAGGTTTGAGCTGTTAGAGATAATTTTCAGCAAAGGAAAATCATGACTCCCGACATCTTAAAGATTTTATTTAACTCATTAGTGAAAAGCTAGTGACATCTTACAACTAGTTCAAAGAAGAATCCAAAGAACAGGACATTTCTAATCCGTAATTTTGAAATGAATGCTCATGTAGAGGTAAAGCTGGTTTCTTCCACGTGTGGGAATGAATGAAATTGAACTTCTAACAGACAGGAATGTAATTTGCATGTTTATATACAAGTCTTATTTTGAATGGTGTATAAGTTATCTGTAATTTACAGAGTCGTAAATTAGTTCCCACGGAATCAGGTATCACAGAAGTGTACGCTAAGACAGTGCGTAGTTTCCTTTGAAGAAAACTTTTCTCCCACCAGGGCCAAGGCAGGGATGAGCACATGTGTTCAAATATCCAAGTTTAACTGAGGCTGCCTGTACCCCACTTTTTTTTTTCAGGTGACCTCTGTTAGCTGAAGTGAAATCTGATTTTTTGGGTCAATCCAAAGTAATATGCTTTAAAATTTGTGGAAAGCGAATTGATGTTATAACAAAGGTCAACTGTATTTGTCATTTCTCTGTTTTTGTAATTTTCATATTTTCATATGTTTCTTTTTCTTCCTAAGCATTTTAATGAATCATAGAGAACATCAAAGTGACCATAACAAAACACTATTAAATTAAAAGTATCTAATAACAGGTACTCTTAGAAATATCTCACCTATGCAGTATTTTCAACATTTAAGCAATAGTGGAAAAGCTTCTCATTGATACTGGAAGGTGTTAATTCGGCCAGGGTCTGCCTTCAGCGCATTCTGCAAGATGTGGGGTCGTTTGGTCTCAGCACCAGACCAAGCCCACCCGAGCCTCTATCAGCACATCCTCGCCTGGCTTGCCTGGTGAGGCCGCCATCGGGCAAGGTCATCACTGAGTGCCAGAAGCGCCCCAGCCATGTAGGTCCTCTCACCCGGTCACCTGTCCGTACAGCTCAGGCTTCCTCCAGTTCCTTGCCGATGCCGTTTATCCATAATTGCTCAAAAGTTACTCTTCAGTGTGTAAATCTTTCTACCTCAACCATCTTCTGCTAGTGTTATTTCTGTTTCTGATTGCCAGTGCACAAATCCAGGGCTAATGTTTTCCACAGTCGTCGTCATCTTGTTTTCTTCTGCTAAGGCTGCAGCAGGAGATTTGCAGGTATGGGGAAAAGTATTTTGTATTGAGCAGTGCCTCAAAATCTCTCACACTTCCCCAAACCCCTTTCTTCTATGATAAGTTTCCTGTTTCAGAGAGCAATCAACCCCCCCCCCCAGCTGTAGATCTTGGAGATAAAAGCTGTCATCTTGGACAAAATGTAGTTTAAACAGGTTTCACCGGTAGCTCCAGAATTTCTATTAGATCAGGATTTAATGTCAGCAATTCTGTAGGATTGAGCAGGGAAAATAATTTGAAACTGCATGTTACATAAAACCGAGAAAAGAGCGATTATCCATAACAAAGGACGGGGGGGACGTGGTGGGCACTGTGGGCATCAGGCCGTGCGCTCCTTTGCGCTCCTTGCTCCCTCCCATCCCACCAGCCCTTGGCCCACAGCGGGCTCTCTCATCCCCTTTGAGAAAAGGCAGGGGCCTGGGGTTTGAGAGAGGCAGGTCAACCAGGAGTGGTGAGGAAAGCTGGAGACGAGGTGGGTCCTATCTCAGAGTGCGAGAGAATGGACTGGTCGTGCGGGCTTAGCCGTTTCTCGTCTGAGCATGGCAGGAGTTCACAGCCTTTGCTGAGTGCAGCTTCCGGGAACACGTGGCTCAGGTGAAGCTTGACATCATCTCCCTCTAGAAGTGGTTTATATTCATGCCCTTTCTGCGTGGTGGCAGCCAGCAGGTCCCCAGCTTCTCAAGCACATGACAAACGTGGGCTAAGTTCCCGTCGTGGAGACGCACACAGACACTTGCTTTAAATAGCCCTTGCGTGAACTCGTTGCAGTAATGGGGGACTTGAGCAGCGAAAGAGTCTCTTTGTAGCAGATTGCACCCCTGTAGCTTCTCAAAGACCCAGCTAGGTCCAAGAATTCTCAGAAATTAACCTGCTTAGCCTGATCAAGCTGAACAAGCACGGGGCCAGGTGGTGTGTGGTGTGCTGGGATTACCTGGAGCTGAACTTCCCCAGCCGCAGTGCTGTGTGTGTATTTTCCTTACAGTCTGTGCAGTACAGACCCCACCCGCAGTGCTTAGTGATTGCTTTAACCACCTCGACTCATGAGCTTGCATAGGACACTATTTATTAACCAGGTCATTCACCCTGGGCTGTGCTTGAAGCTGCCAGCTCCTCCCAAGAGCTGTTAGTTCCCTAAAATGATCACAGATTTAATATCCTGCCTCTTAATTTATAGCTTCTCATAAAAAAATTAGGTATCTAATGTTGTTTGATTGACCTCTACTATATCGGCATGAGGAACTCATTTCAGCCTTACCAGCTAATAAGATGGGAGTCACAAGAGTGATGCCCAAAATCTGGTGGGAAAAGTGATTCTTAGTTGGGTAATTCCCCAGGGATTCTTCCCTGTAGCGTCGCAGACCCTCCACCTAAGATTCAGCAGGTTCATACCAACTGCTGGACATATGCCTACGTGAGTCTGTGTCACAGTGGCTAACCGAGCGCGTCCTTTTCAGAGACAGAGGAAGGTGAGGGCACTTAGCTTTTATAAAACAGCCAGAGGATTGCACCCCACCTCTGGAGCCTGGGTTTCTGCATTTCACCCAGAGATTCTGATGCAGACGGTTCAGACACATATCAGAGTAACCAAAGAAGCTTCCGTCCAAACTGGCATAAAATGTTCCACAGCTGAGGTGGGGGAGGATGAGATGGCAGGAGGCCAGAGGGAAAGAGAGGAGAAGGTGAGGGAGTCAGGCTGGTGAGTTCTCACCGACTCACCGCGTTTTCCTACTTAGTCTGTGTTGGCTGGGAGAAGACAACATCTACAGAGCATGAAAGAGGGACGTGGGCGTTCAGAAGCAGGAAACTACTGTGGACTCTAGATGTCTCGAACAAAAGGGTGGTCTTACAAGCAAAATGATATCTGCATGAGGTATCCACTCATTTTTCATTATTGAGGAAAAGACCAAAAAAAAAAAGTCAAAATAAAGAGAAATCATAGTGGCAGAAGCAAAGGGATGTCAGAAATAAATAAAGGAAGGAATAGATGTGCTGTGGGAAAAAGAAACCAGGCCTCTCATGATCTAAATTCATGACCATTTTCTAGGCTTAAGGGAATTTTTTTCATATAGGCTCCTGTATACTTTAAAAATATTTCCAGAAATCCCTTGATGCTTCATCCATCCAGAGAGGACTTAATTCCTCTCCCTTCAGGTGTGGGCATGAGTTAGTGACTCACATCTAACAAATAGAGTATGATGGGAAGGACAGAGTGCGACTCTCAAGACTAGGGGAAAAAGTCATCTCAGCCTCCCCCTTGCTCACCCTTGGATCCTCCATGCTGGAAAAGCAGCCGCCATGTCGTAAGGACACTTGGGCAGTGCCACAGAGATACCCGTGTGGCAAGGAACTGAGGCCTCCTGCCACCACCGCATGGACCCGCCATCTTGGAAGCAGATCCTCTAGTCCGCTGGTCTTTAGCCACGATGATTTTGCTTTCCAGGAGACTTAGCAATGCCTGGAGACCTTTTGGTTGTCACACCTGTTAGTAGAGAAAGAGTGCTACTGACTTCTAGTTGGCAAAGGCCAAGTTTGCTGCTAAACGTGCTATGATGCACAGAAAACAACACAAAATGTCAATAGTTGTAGGAACCTTGCCATCACTCTACTCTAGCCTGCAGGTCACTGCAGCCCGGTAGACACTTTGACTGCAATGCCATAAGAGATTCTGAACCACCCGGCTAAGCTTCTCCTGGATTTCTGA
>PVKH010045879.1:0-10458 GCA_004027955.1 Chaetophractus vellerosus
GATACTTGCTGTTTTCCATTTTTATGGATAGTAGCCATTCTAATGGGTGTGAAATACTATCTCGTTTTGGGTTTGATTTCCATTTCCCTAATGGCTAATGATGTTGAGCATCTTTTCATGTGCTTATAGGTCATTTGTATATCTTCTTTGGAGAAATGTCTGTTCAAGACCTTTGCCCACTTTTTGATTGGGTTGTTGTCTTTTTGTTGGTAAGTTGTAGGATTTCTTTATCTATTCTGGATATTTAGCCCTTATTGGATATGTGGTTTCTAAATATTTTCTGCTGTTCTGTAGTTTGTCTTTTTATCTTCATGATGAAGTCCTTTGATGTATGAAAGTTTTAAATTTTGATGAAGTCCATTCATTTATTTTTTCTTTTGTTGCTCTTGTTTTTGGTGTAAAGTCTAAGAAACCATTGCCTGCCACAAGGCCCTGAAGATGCTTCCCCATGTTTTCTTCTCCGAGTTTTAGAGTTTTAGTCCTTATATTTAGGTCTTTGATCCATTTTGAATTAATTTTTTAAACAATTTATTGAAATATATCATTCATACACGAACATACATAAACTATAAGTGTTCAGTAAACATCGTGAACTTACAAAACAAACATGCATAATGTCATACAGGGCTCCCACACATCACCCTCCCCCCAAACACCCTGCATTGTTGGGAAACATCTGTTAACAAATCATAAAAGAGCACTGTAAAAGTATTGCTACTAACTATAGTCTGTATCTTCCTCCCCTATACATTTTATTAAAGGATTTATTTATTTACTTATTTACTTTTATCCATTTTACCGCCCCCCCATTTTTACTGTTTGTGTCCATCCACTGGGCAACTCTCTGTGTCTGTTTTCTGCCCTCTCTTCTCATTCTTCTCCTCCTGTCTTCACTGGAATTCGATCCTTGGAATTGCTGATGTGGGAGAGAGGCGTCCTACCGCCTGTGCCACATTAGTTCCTGGTTTTTCGGTGCGTCTCATCTTGGCTCTCCCTTGTGTCACTCTCCGGTTGTGTCATCATCTTGCTTCATGGCTTGCGGGGTCTGGCGGTGCACCCACACACAGCAGCTGGTGGCACCCATGCACGGGGCCTGGGGGGCTCACCCATGCACGGGGCCTGACAGCACACCCATGCATAGGGCCTGGTGGCCCATGTGCCTTCTATATTTTTCTTTTCTTAAATTTTTACCGGGAGGTCCTGGGGACCGAACCCAGATCCCTCCATATGGGAGATGGATGTCCAACCACCCAAGCCACATCTTTCCCCCTGCTGTATCTCTTGAGGTTGACCAAAGATACCCAAGGTTACAGTGTTTTCCCATACTGGATGGTCATATAGTAAATCAGGCTTAGTTTATCACCAGCATTCTATAAACCATACCTAGAGAGAAAAACTAGGTCTGGGGACACATGCATGGTTTCTAATATAGCGAATGTTTAGACTACCCTGATTATCACAAAATCAAGTCAGCGAGAATATTTCCAATTGAATTAATTTATATATATGGGGTGAGGCAAAGGTCCACCTTTACTCTTTTGCCTATGAATATCCAGTTTTCCCAGTATCACTTCTTAAAGAGACTATTCTTTCCACATTGAATGGACATGGCACACTTGTCAAAAATCAATTGGCGGGAACTGGCTGTAGCTTAATTGGTAGGGCTCCGGTTTACCACATGGGAGGCGAACCCGGGGCCTCCTGGAGAAGGCAAGCCTCCTGGTGAGGGCAAGCCGCCGCACGGCGAGCTGCCTTAGCAGGATGACGCGGCAGGGCAAGACAAGCAGACACAGAAAAATGCAAAAAAGCAAATGAACACAGTGAGCACAAGCAGCAAGGGGGTGGATATATAAATAAATAAAAATAAATCTTTAAAAAAAAATCAATTGACCATAGATGTGAGGGTTGATTTTTGAACTCTCAATTCAATTCCATTGTCTATATGTCTTTCTTTGTGCTAGTACCATGCTATTTTATTTACTGTCACTTTTTAATAAGTTTTAAAATTAGGAAGCATGAGTCCTCCAACTTTGTTCTTTTTCAAGATGTTTTTGGCTATTTGGGGTCCCTTACCCTTCCATATAAATGTGATGATTGGCTTTTCCATTTCTGCAAAGAAGGTTATTGGAATTTTGATTGCAATTGCATTGAACCTGTAAATCACTTCGGATAGAATTGACATTTTAACATTATTTAGTCTTCCAATCCACGAACACGAATGTCTTATATTTATTTAGGTCTTCTTTGATTTCTTTTAGCAATGTTTTGTAATTTTCCGTGCAAAATAAATGTCTTGGTTAAATTTATTCTAGATATGTGATTCTTTTAGTTGCTATCTTCACCATTATTTTTTTAAGTCAAGAGCCTGAAATAATAATCTCGACTTTTGCAGCAATGTAGAAAGAATGAATGTAGAGTCTCCAGGAAGATGGTGGGCTCTGCTCTCTATGAATCATCGTCATGATCACAACTGGCATTTGCCCAAAGACCTTATGTAACAGGTACTACTATGTCAGGCATCTGTGTTTGAGTGGCTCTTCAGCTCCTCCAGAATTCCTGTGGAGTCAAGAGCTAGAATGTCCTTTGGATATTTTACGTCAGGATCAGAATGAAAGAGCGCAGTGTGGTCCAGTGAACTTTCCATTCTACCTGAGATTGGGGTTCAGGTCCACACCCCCCCCCCCTCCACAGGCCCTGTTTTTACCCTGAGGCAAAACTTTCAGTCATTCTGTTGGACTGACAATCTGAACTAAGCTAGAGGCTAATAGCCATAATGTTCTTACAACTAGAGAGGTGAATTTTGTTAAATTGCAATAACATCCATGCTTCCAGGGGTACTGCAAAAGCCATTCCTGTCAGATGTATTCAAAATCCAGAGCCAAATTACTCCTGCCAATTGTGCTGAGTATACTGAATAAAGCCTTACACTATTTTCAGCAGTAATTCGCATCCTCTAGTCCCAACGTCAGTAATAATCCTGATAATAATCCCTATTAGTATCCTCAGCAATGAGTGGTGACGATCATTTTGTGAGTGGCCACCTTGAGAAAGGTACTCTGCTAGGTGGCTTTACATATGACAGATATTTAGGCTTCATGACTGTATTACAAGGTAGGAACTGTTATCCCATTTTGTAGATGCAGAGACAGAAATTCAGAGACTGTAAGCAATTTGCCCAACATCCCCACAGTAGGAATGTCACTGTACTTAGGGAGTATGCTTTGAGAAAATAGCTAAGAATTACCTACGTCACAGCTAATTCCAAGCTCAGGAACATTTGCAAAACACTTTTTATTGGAAGATTTTAAACCTGTTCAAAAATAGAGAGGTATACTCATCAAGTAAGTCATCCCAGGAGTAATTTGGAATTAAAGGATTTTGAATGCTCTCCCCTTCTTGGAGGAGAGCCAAGTCCTTAATAAGGATTTCTGCAAAGGAGGAACCTGGGGCTGAATCTTATATAGAGAGGCAAAAGATTCTTTTTATCCTAATCTCTCATTCTTACTCTCCACTTGAAGTACTCAATCATTACAGGAATAACAAATAATGAGAAGACTTTATTTCAACTTGTCTGTCCCTCCTCATTCCTACTGCAAATCCTTAGTTTAGGCTTAATGCAAGTTTCTGCTGAGTCTGTACTATTCTCCTCCCTTGCCTCCCTTACAGTCTACAGCAATTTCAAGATTGCAGATGTGCTTCATATTATGGAACTGTAAAGCTCAATTTGTTTAGTAAATGATGGATTAAAAATGGGGTAGACTCAGTGGGGTGTTGTAGCCTACTCACTGCTGGCCCACAAGAACTAATTGTGAGCAGCAATTCCTAACGCCACATGCAGTGACATCCCATGGTAGCCCGAAATTGACAATGGTGGGAGGATTTACCTCCTGGATGCTACACATCAGCCTCTCCCCCTCCCCAAGAGCCAATTGTTAAACATTTACCAGCCCAATATTGAGTAGACTGTATTATTTTCTCAAAATTATCTCCTGTCCTTGTGGGTTGGAGGAGTATATGTTTTACCCATTGAAGTCAGTCCTGACCATGTGACTTGCTTTGGTCAATGGAATGTGACCAGAATTACACATGCCTTTTCCAAGCAGAGAAACACGGACCCATTTTCTCTTTTTCCTCTACTATGAGCTGACATGTCCCAGATAATGTGGGGGGAAAAAATCACAGCCAATTTTTATGTAAAGGACATAAACATAAGCAAGGAATAAATCTTTACTGTTATAAAGGGTTTGAGCTTGTTTGTTACACCAGCATTACTTAGGCTGAGCTGATCGATACAGCAATTGGTACTTATGATTGGGGTGCTGCCATACCAGAAAACCTAATTATTTGTCATTGACTCTCGGGCTTGGGAATGGAAGCAACACTCTGTTGTTGGAGGATGGTCAAATGGCAGCTCATGTTATGTAGTGGCAATACATTTCATAAAGCTGTCACCTGTGAACACTGAGAAGACAGATCATGTACTGAATGAGTGTATAGCTTTAGGCAGAGGTTATGAAGCAGAGTGTTACTCACATGCCCAGACTGCTGCGGGCTGCAGGTAACGAGGTACCATAAGAGAGAGTAGAGCTTAAGAAAGAATTGTCCATTTTGCAAAGATGAAAGGGAGTAGAAAGAGCCCAGGAATTTGAGGACCAAGAGGACTAGAAGATATAATTGATTCTGATTTCCAGCCAATAAAACATAAAACTGAGAAAAATCTTTAAGTGATAAAGGCTGATTAAAATTCAGCCTCATGGCAAGGACCAAATCAAAGTTATGGCAAGTTCTCTTAAAAACCTCTGAATTGATTAAGGTTTCCAGTTAGACAAAATGGCTTGGGAAGAAGAGTTTAAAAGTGCTCTTCTCTCACTGAAGCCTATTAAATTTAAGTTACCTGCAATTCAGCACAGAGAATCCTGTGTAGAAAGGAATTGTGGATATGGCCATTGGCACCTGAAGCTCTTTTGACTCAAACAGATAAGAATGTGAGAAAGTTATATTGCCCAAACAATCACCAGCCTGGACTAAAAGAGATTGTCATTGTTTGATTCCCAACTCTCTGTAGCCAGGAAGAAGCTACTCAACCCCAAAGGAGGACATATTCTCCAATGTCCTTTACAAATGTGTCCTGGGAGGATAATGGAAAAGAAAGGACCTCCCAGAGGACAGAGCCAAGAGCACTGCAGAATAATAGACTGGGTGTTATTATTCTAGGACCAGAACCAGGACCTCATCAAGGAGCATTTCCCAAGCCTGTGGTAGGTGGCCATTGCAACGTCTGCTCCATGGACTTCCAGAGTTGCTGTGGACAAGTGACTTCTGGGTGCCTCCCCTTCTTCCACTTTCTGAATAGGAATGTTTATTTTGGTTATCCCTTTCCTATTCCACCATTGTATCCTGGCTGTGTGAGAGGCAGATAACCAGTCTTTTTGATACATAGGTTTTGCTCTCAAAAGAGTTAAGATCTGGACCTGTTGTAGACTTCCATGAGATCATGGAATTTGAGCCCGATACTGAAGTTGAGTGGAATCTTAGGTCATCTTTCTTGGGTAGGGTTGCCTGATTTACAAAATAAAAATAAAGAACACCTAGTTAAATGTGAATTTCAGATCAACAGTGAATTTTTTTTACTATAAGTTTGTCCCAAATATGTTATGTCCCAACTTACAATATTTGGTGCACGCTTATACTAAAACATTATTCATTGTTTATCTGAAATCCAAATTTAACTGGGCATCCTATGGGAAAGAATAGATGTATTTTTCTTGCAAAGAAAGGGAAGTGAGGACTGTGGTAGATTATACTATTTATTCAGAACTATTTGTTTTCCCGCCTTATGCGGTGTCTGCCTGCTGACTGTCCCTGTGAGGAGGGTATTCGTTCTACTCCAGTGACATCAGGCCTGGCCCTATGTCTTGATTTGCCCAATTCAGTGCGAGCAAAAGTGATATTTGCTACTTCCGGGAAGAAGCTTTAAGTGTCCTGTGTGATTCTGTCTTTTCTTGTGTGCCTCTGCCATCAAGCTAGCATGCCCAGATGGGGATTGTTCCTTGGACCTGGGGCCCGGAATAAGGACAACATGGAGCAGAGCTGCAGGTGATCTTCAGTGGAGAGGAAGACAGGAAAGAAATGAACTGTTGTTGCTGTAAGCTGCTGAGATTTGAGGGTTATCACTACAACATAATTTAGTATAGACCAGGGGTTCTTAACCTTTTTTGTTCCATGGACCCCTTTGCCAGTCAGGTGAAATGAATCCTACTGTAATTTATTTATTGCATACATTCATAAGTGAAGGAAATGCTAGATTTCAGTTAGAAGTCAGAGAAAAAGATAAGAAGTTGTTTTTTTTCCAGTTCAAGCTCATGGACCCCCTGAAATCTTTCCACAGACCCACAAGGGGTCTGTGGGCCCCTGGTTAAGAACCCCTGGTCTAAACTGACTTATACAACAATATGTGATATCAGCATCTGGGTGATTTTCATCCTAAAATTAAATTACATTCTAATTGAATAAAATATAAACACAAAGACAATAAAAAGCACACAACAATGGCTTAAACCATTAAAATCCTGTTTTTCTAAAAAAGGATAACTTTAGGATAGGAGTGCGATATATTTTTATTAGAATCAACATATTTATTTCATTATTTCTTAGTAAAATAAGCTTTTCTTACAATAGTACAATATTAAAAATGTAAAAAGATATTTTTATATTGAAAACAAATAAACAAAAGCACACATAAAACTTAAGGTTAGTGCCATTAAAATTGATATACTTTATTTTCCCTGTGTCGTTGATTACGATACATAGAGTTGTACATTTATTTGTAGATTAAAATTATTTTTATACATTCAGTTATTCAACCTGGCATGATTGTAGGTATACTGAAGGATAGAAAGATGTAACTGCCCAATGTGTACAAGGCTAAAAAGTAGAGTGTTAATGCAGGAACAGCTAGAGTTTGGCACCAGAGGCATGTGGGTTACAATCTCAGCTCAACCACATCCTTGTTGTATGACCCTGGGCAAGTTCCTTAGCCTCTCTGAGCCTCAGTTTTTGCATCTGTAATGAATAATAAAATGGTAATAATACCACTGCTTTAGAAGCCCCTACTATTTGCCAGGTACTCATAGGCTCTACAGATATTTTCTTTAAGTTTTGCAACATCCAATGATATAGGTATTTTTATTTCCATTTTACAGACAAGAAAAGTGAGAGATGGTGATATTGAGCAATTACTTAGAAATTGCTTAATAGGAAGAAAGTGGCAGAGCCAGGATCCCAGTCAAACTCTACCTCACTGGAAGCCCATGTTCTTTTGGTTGTGTCTGCATGAAAAGATGCTTGGTATTATTCATCATAAAGGAAATGCAAATCAAAACCACCATGAGATAACACTTTATACTCACTAGGATGGCTAGAATGAAAAAGTCAGATAAAAACTAGTGTTTGCAAGGTTGCGGAGAAATTGGAACCCTTGTGTACTGCTGGTGCGAATGTAAAATGGTGCAGCCACTTTGGAAAACAGTTTGGCAGTTCCTCAGATGATTAAATATAGAGTTGCCATATGACCCCAACAATTTCACTCCTAGGTATATACCCAAGAGAAATAAAAGCATATGTCCATGTAAAAAAAGTTCACAAACGTTTATTGCAACATTATTCATAATAGCCAAAAGGTGGAAACAACCCAAATATCCATGGATAAACAAAAAAGGGTATATCCATATATTTTAGTCAGGGTTCTCTAGGTGGAAACAGAACCGACAGGAGATATTTGTAAATAGTATGAGATTTTATAAAATTGTCTCGTGTGACTGTGAGGATGCACAAGTCTAAATTCTGTTGGACAGACTGCAAGCCAGGGTCTCTGATGAAGTTTCTTGTTGAGTTCCTGTGGAGAACCTCGTTGAGTTCCCCAGGAGCTGGCTATCTCAAGTAGAGATGGGGATTCTCTCTCTGAATGCTGAAATCACTTCTTTTAAGGCTTTCAATTAATTGGATGAGACATCACTCATTGCTGATGGCCATCTCCTCAGTTGATTGTAGCTGTAATCAACTATGCAATCAACTCAGCAGTGATTACAGTCCGTGAAATGTCCTTGTATTACAATTATCCCAGTGCTTGCTTGACCATACAACTGGGCGCCATTGTCTGGCCAAGTTGACACATAGCCTAACCATCACATCATACAATGAATATTATTCGGCTATAAAAAGGAATGAAGTACAGATACATGCTCTAACAGAATGGACCTTGAAAACATTATGCTAAGTGAAAGAAGCCAGTCACAAAGACCACATATTGAAAGTCCAGAATATGGAAATCTCCAGAGACAGAAAGTAAATTAGGGGTTGCTTAGGGCTGGTGGGATGGCAATGGGGGTGCGGAAGTTTGAGGGCAAGAGCTGAAGTGTACAGGTTTCTTTTTGAGGTGATCAAAATGTTACTAAAATTGACTGTGGTAACTTGATGATTATACCAAATGCCATTGATTGTACACTTTAGATAAATAATATGGTTTATGAACAAAAAAATAACAGGGTGGGTTTGGGGGAAAATACACCAAATATAAGATACGGACAAAAAATGGACTGTGGTGATGTTTGCACATACCTGTGAACGCGCCAAAAAACATTGAATTGTACACTTTAAATGGGTGAATTGTATGGTGTGTGAATTACATTTCCAGAAAGCTGTTTCTGTGTGCGTTTTAAAGTAGATCACAAACTCCCAGCATAATCCTTGGCTTGTAAAGCATGTCCCTGGGCGGCTTTCTTACTTCCTCACCCTTCCTTCTCCTCTTGTCTCCCTCTCTCATTCTCCTTCTTCTGCATGTGTTTTATAAAGCTGTTCGTAGTAAAAAGCATGGGGTAAGAGTCAGAAAACTTGCATTCTACGTCCAAATGTATGATATTTTGGCCAAAAAAATTCACATAATCTCCAGACACCTCAGTTTCCTCATCTCTAAATGGAAATAAGGAGATCGTCTTTATCTGCCGAATGCCCCAGAAAGGGAAAAAAGAAAAAACAGGAATGGTTCTGCTCAGCAAGGCTTATATGTGTGTGTTGGAAGGGCTGGGGGTTGGGGAGGCAAAAGGAAAAGTAACTGCACCAACTGCTGGCAGTTCTCTGGACTTAGAGTGTGGGGGGCACAGGTCTGCGGGGAGAACGAAAGCATCCCACCGGGTACCTGATATCCGTTTACCAGAGGTGCAACCACCTCCAGTTCAGGGGTGTCATGTGAGCACAGGCACCCCAGGAGGGCGCACTGAGTCAGTGGCTGCACTGGGCCAAGGGCCTGGGAGCCCTTCTCTTTGCTCCTGCAGCACCCTTCGGGGTCCTCGGTCACAAAAAGCGATTGAGGTATAGCTGCCTGTCTTCCCCACCTGCTGGTGGGCACCTTGCAGGACACGACTGTGTTTTGTCCTCTTCTGCGTCCCCAGGAACTGGGAAAAGCCCCTGGTACCCTGTGGGTACTCAGTAAACACTCTCTGGAACCTTTAGGGATTTTGGAGAATGAACACAAAACTGGAAAATGGGAGTGGGGAGATGTTCCGATTAAAAAAACAACTTAAGATGAATTCTACAAACCCACATGGATTCCAAACAACTGTGAGTCAGGAGCATAGTTTTTGGATAAAAATTTCACACAGTGGGAGAGCTCTTTCTTATCCTCGTGGAGAGTCGGGGACATGAGCTAACTCCAAATGGTTTTCTTCTGACTCCTACAACTTCAAAACTATTCCATTTCTACTTTGAAAATTTTGAAGGTCTCTTTCTGAACAACCTGGGTTATTTTGGGGGGGATAGATAATTCTTAAAAAATTAATTTCTAAACCTAGATTTTGTTTTAAAGAACGCATTTTTCAATTGTCTTTCATCATGTATAGTTGTAGATGCCAGTGCAAAGAGACTGTCTCAATTCCAGTGCTGTCATAGTCATAGTCCCCTTGTTTAGAAATTCTTTGAATTAGAGTAATTCTTGCAATGGAAGCTGGATAACATACCATATGTTATCATACAGCAACTCAAATGGATGTTGACCTGTCTAGATGCGTAGCTTGGATGTTGGTTTGCCTTTTTATATAAATTAAAGAATTGATTTTAAGACATAAACTTGGATTTCAGTATCCTCAAACTGCATGGAGTGCTGAAAACTAGCATTGGCTCTCTTTCTGGGGCTGTTAAGCTAAGTAGAGAAGAGGCTGGGATTTCTACCCATCTTGTCTACCAAATGGTGAGACTGCACATGAAGAATGAAGCCAAGTAAAACCAGGAGAGACAGAGCCTGGTGGTAGTGTAGGAGCCCCCAGACCCAGTGAGATGGAGCCAAATTAAGACAAGCAGAGCTGAGAGATCAGACAGACACAGAGCCCTGATGATTCCATTGCAGTGTTTACATCTGGCTGTCCCTGAAGTTATTGCACCATGGTTTTCCCAGTTAGGGAAACAAAT